>PUHP01000395.1:2615-20329 GCA_006783085.1 Colletotrichum shisoi
CCCCCCCCCCCCTTCAGAACGTCACAATGGGCCTTTTCAGCACGAAACTCAAGTTCCCCATCCACATGGTCCAGATCGCCTTGGCGCTGGCAGCCATCGGCATCACAGTAGTCCGCATGTTCCTTCCCAATGCTCCCCAGGGTAGATCCGGAACCATGGCGCTGGGAATGGTAAGTCTCTCTCCAATACTCAAAAACAGAAGAAAAAAAAAGCCGGAGCAACCGACTAACAAGGATCTCTCTCCCCACGACCGCAGGGCGCGAAATCACTCATCATCATCCTCTACCAAGTCCTCACCGAACACGTCTCGTCCTTCAAGCGATGGGCCAGCCTCAAGGCGAACCTCATTCTCAACGGCCTCGAGATCGTCTTCTGGGCCGCCGTCGCCTACATGTCGATCCAGTCCAACACGCAGGGGCAGTGCATCGGCACGACCTGCGTCCTCGGCTGGGTCGTCGTCGTCGTCGGCATCCTCCTCAGCATCATCGCCGCCTGGGCCACCGCCATCTCCTGGCTCGACTTCCGCTACTTCAAGGCCAACGGCGTCACCCGCGGCTCCCTCCGCCAACAGCAGCTGCCCCTCCACAGCCGCAACAACAGTGCTCAGAGCCAGATCTCCGAGACCATCGAGGTCCACGAGCAGAACAAGCTCGTCCCGCAGCCCGCCGTGGCGCCGGTGCACCTGGGCGTCAGCGGCCACCAAAGGCGCGAGCAGGATTATAACAACCAGTACGCGCAGCAGTACGCTCAGCAGTACCAGCCGCAATACCAGCAGCAAAACCAGCAGTACCAGCAGCAGCAGTACCAACAGCAGCAGTACCAACAGCAGCAGTACAACAACCAGTACCACAACCAGTATCACAACCAGAACCCGTACCAACAACGGGCATAGAAGCGTTGCCAGGAGCCGGCATCGCGGGAGGGACGGGATACTAGGGGTGGAGCAAGGGTTTCATTTGTTTATAAGCGAGCACGGCGCAAAAGCCAGTGGAGATTCAGCATACAGCGAACATGGGTAGGCGTTTGACATAGATGGAATATCACAGGGAAAACCAGCCAGAATACCTGTATCTCATTTGTAAAAGACTACGTATAGTAGATGGCTCCCCTGCAAAGACGGGGAGGTTAAGGAGTCGGTAGAGCTGACTCCGACTAGAGGAGTTCTTTCAAGAAGAAAGCATAACTCTTTGAACACAGAGATCTGGAAAAAAAAAAACTACACATCTGAATGTAACATGAAAAAAAGAAGAGGCGGGTCATAAGATGACGAGAAAACTAAATCAGTGCGAAGAAGGACAGTTGGGGGTTGAAAAGTCGAGGATGCCCGTCGCCCGTCTAAAAGCCTTACCTCATCCGCTTGCGGAGCTTCCCGAACACAAAGTCCGAGATCTTCTTGCGGCCAAGAGGCAAAGCGGACGACATGGTACAGGAGCCGTTGCTATCTCTCCTGCCGCGAGACTTGCGACTCGAATAGTAGGACCGGCGGCCCGACGACCTGCGCCGAGGATACCGATCCGCCATTACCTTCCTGGCCTCCGCCCTCGTCAGGTTGGGCCCCTCTCGCAGACGTTGATGATATCCTGCATCTGACCCGGCAGGGGACCGACTGCGTCCCCGTGATCCGCGGTCGTCTCGCTGCGGCACGGAGCGACTCGGCTCGGCCGACGTCGCCGCTTCCGTCTGGTGGACTCCCTCAGCATCGTCCACTCGGAGGCCAGCATAGCGAAACAGCCCCGCAAGTTCTGGATACGCAGCCGTGAAGTCGAACCAGAACAGCGGTTCCCTGACCGCAGGAACTCTCTCTGCCGAAAGCCGCTGTTCTGGACGACCGTCTTTGCAGATCTGCTCCAGAAGCCACACCAAGTCACCTGCTAAAGCGCCTAAACGGCCGCTGTCCTCAAAGACACAGCCGTCGCGCAGATAGGCCACGGCAACCTGGTTCACCAGTGCCGGCATCGTCAAGACCCTCGTCGGCGTCCCGTCGCGGCCGAAGCAGAAACTCACCGCGGACAGTGTCTCGAAAGTGCCATCGCAGGTGATCGGCGTGATCTCCACCGTCCAGACCTCTCCATCCATGTCGGTGACGCCGATGGTGTTCGAGATACCGGGGTATGTCAGCATACCACTAGTAGCAGCGGCCCAGGACCTAATGACCTCCTGCGCGTAGGCCGGACACACGATGCTGACGTGGGTGCAAAGGTGGGCTGTGTTGCCGTACGCCAGCATGGCCGCAGTGCCGGAGACGGCGTACTGAACGTGGGAGAAGGTCTGGCCGATGCGGTGAAGGATTTCGTAGGTTGATGCCGGGGTCATCCGGGATTGATCGGCCGGGTCTGGCCTTTGGCTTGATCGCGGCCGGGGCCGAGCGTCTGCATCGTCTGTGTTGTTGGAGTGAGAGTCGCTTACCCAAAAGTCCGGGCTTTCCAGTTCATCGGACAGCAAATGGCGTCGATCACAGCCATCTGATGATATTGGGGAAGCGAGGGGGCTCATGATCTTGACACGGCGGCGAGTATGTCTGAATGGCTGTTTTAAGACCTCCAGCAATCCAAGTCTCTTGGGATGTTTGGGGTTTCGGTTCATAAACCCTCCCGGCGGAGTGGGTGTGTTGTGAAGTTGAAAGTGGTAAAGTCCTGCAGTTGAGGTTGAACGCCGATTATTGAGTTTCGGAGACTTGAGATCTGAGAAGGACGGAAAGCAAAAAAAAGAACGCCAACGAGAACCTGTAGAAGTAGAAGTCATGCCGAAGAACGGTGCTGGATTAGCAGCACCGAGACTGTTATCCTTAGCGAGCCTGGAGCTATATAGTTCAGGATGTTGCGGCCTTGATATCGTGTCAATCGTGTCTCGGTTCAATGATGTCGAAGTCGGTCGTTAAGTAGCTGACGAGCCGAGGTTGGCTCGCTCTCTCGAGACTTGACAAGCACAGTCGATGTCCTGGAACAACGGAGATGGACGCGTCTTTCTTTCTAGCCAGTTCTCGTGTTTTTGTCAGCGGAACAGCCCAAATAAACAACAGTGCACGTTGGCTTTGAACACTCGGGACCTGGCCTGGTGGATGCTACCAAAGGCCACAAAGACACCTGCCCGCAGCATTGTGTTGCGGCTCAATGGCAGCAATGACGGCGAATCCACTCCACATGCACGCCGAGTTGAAACAAGCCAGAGCCAAAGAACCAGAACAGTCTCGTTCGTGCCATGGTGTTGAGTTCATAGTCGTCTTATGCCTGGCGGGGGGATCTCTAGATGTTGCGTTCCCAACCACCCAAACGCCTAATCGTACAGTGCTGGCAAAGTCCTGGTATCCCGCCTGTAGACCGTCCCTGAATCATGGTTTTTTCCCGGTTACAATTCCTCCTCGACCTCCATCGCATCGCCGCTTGACTTGTCCTTGGCACCCGCTGGTGCGTCCTTCTTGGGCATCGTCGCCTCCTTATCGATCATCTGTCTCGAGACGGAGACGATGTTGTCCTCAATCAGCTGCTGACCGACGTCCTCCAAGTGCTTCTTGGGGTCGAGCTTGCCGACGTAGCGGGTCTTAAGCTGGTCCTTGGTCAATTCCGTCTCCTCCTTGACACGCTTCTCGTAGCCCTCGGCCAGGCTGACAAGGCTCTCCAGACGCTCCTTGTTGCAGTTGGCCTCGTGCCGGAAGTCATTCATCTCGAGGGCCTCGGTCCAGACGTGCTTGTGCAGGTTCATCAACATGTTCTCCTCGAGCGCCGTCTTGCGATAGTTGATGCCGATGGAGTAGTAGTGTCTGTTCAGGCCGTGGATCAAGGCCTGGATCGAGGGCTTGTTCAGGTGACCCAGGTTACTCGTGCTTTGCCTAGGCTCTTGACCGAGCATAAGCGACTGAGGGTTGATGAGGCGGAAGGCGTCAATGACAACCTTGCCCTTGACGGATTGGATGGGGTCGACGACGACAGCAACGGCGCGAGGGGTCAGCTGCTCGAAGGACTGTTGGGTGTTGATATCGACGGAGGACAGCCAGCAGCCGAATCCAGGATGGGAGTGGTACCAGCCAACGACGGCTTCGGGTCTGTTCAAGTGGTGTTTGTCAGCGTATGCGATGCCGCGAGGACGGCGTGGAGGGGGGGAGGGATGTCCCAAGACTCACCTTCCTGTCTGTCTCAACATGTCCATCATCTTCGTCTGGAACACAGGGTCGACGGCCTCAACACTAACACCGGTACCGCTCTGAGGCATGGCAAAGACATCCGTCACGCGCACCGTAAAGTCGTCGACGAACTCTCCCAGCATCAGACCCATGACTTCCATAGGAACACCGGCACGGCCGTGTCGCAGCATCTTGAGGAGGGCAAGAGAGGAAATGTAGACCGTCTCGGAGTTGTCGATGAGCTGTGTGTTGTCCTGGGGCTACATGTCAGCGTGCGATGGCGAACCGGTCGGGCATCGGAGCTGGCGAGGCAGCTCGCAAAGGTGGGATGGAGGCCCTTACCGTTCCGGGTTGGCTGCCCAGGCCGCCGAGGCCCTGGGACTGGAGCATGTTCCTGAAACGCTCCATTGTGAGGATATAGTATGGTTTTTGGGTATCGGGGTATGCGGCAGTAAATCTGGGTGGAAGTAGCGTTGCGCGATGAGGTTGCTCGGAGAGCAATTGGAGGGGGCGGATCGAGGCGATGGAGACGGATGGAAGTAGCTGGGTTGTGAGTTGTTGACGACAGCTCTGAGCAGCCTGGCGAAAAAGGACCCGGCGGAGCTAGCCTGGTCCGGTACGTACCCCTCACAGCTGACAAGCAGTCACGTGTCGAGATGGCGCTCACTGAAAATGCAGCGTGGGAAAGAGCAGCTGTTACGAGTTTTAATAATTATATACATACCCCCTGTATAAGACTCAAAATAAGCACTTTCCCCAATAGGTCCTCAATGAGAATTGTAACTCTTGTTGCCTAGGTGCAATCAGTAGACACGGTAATCCCAGCTGTTTGGTATGGAGAGGTTGAGCAGGTCAAGCCACACATGTACCGGATTCAGCCCCGCTAAGCCACCAGCCACTTACCGCCCTTACCCTCGCCGCATCCGATGCCGCCTCAGGGTGATAGTTACCGCATACCTGTAGCAGGCATATTCATGTTTATTCTTGATAGTAGTAATGCTGTTTCTCAAGCCTTCGAGTACCGCGATCTTTTCATAAGCAGGAAAAAAGGACTTGAAAGCTGATGATCCTACTTACTTTTCATCGAATTCTACTCCGTTTCTTATTGAATGCATTGCATGGAGTCAAGATCGCGATGATGTAGCGCCCCTCTACACTAAGCCGGACCAGCGTCGACCCTGTCTGGAGTAGCCCCATATCTCGCTACCGAATCAAACAACACTGTTGACCGGATCATCTGTGCCGCCGATCCTTGCCTTCACCTGACAGCTTTCTCTCATTGGTCAACAATCCTCCGTCAGCCTCTTTCCCCTGTCCGTCGCTCCGCAAGTCCATTGGCCAGCCGTTTTCCATCCACGCAGCCTTGGGAAATCTGGGGCCGAGCCGATCAGAGCTCCCACGCGCCGCGGCAGCCTTCGCACGTTTTCCCATCCTTCCATTTCCGCCCACCACCAATTTTCCCTAATCCCATCTACACCATAGCCGACATCAACGACGACGCACACCATCGCGACCCGAACACCGACCGACGCCATGTCACCACTCGGATCGGTGGCCTTGGCCAATGGCTCCGCGACGCCAAAGAAAGTCGCTTATTTCTACGACTCTGACATTGGCAACTATGCCTACGTTACGGGCCACCCCATGAAGCCGCACCGCATACGCCTCGCACACAGCTTGATTATGCATTACGATCTGTTTAAGAACATGGAGATCTATGTACGTCGTGTACCAGAGGACGCACCACCACACAGTGCCCACTAACCTGCCATCTGCAGCGCGCCAAACCGGCCACTAGGGGAGAGATGACCCAGTTCCACACAGACGAGTACATCGACTTCCTTCAGAAGGTCACCCCCGACAACATGGACGCCTACCAGAAAGAGCAGGGCAAATACAATGTCGGAGACGACTGCCCCGTCTTTGACGGCCTCTTCGAGTTCTGCGGCATCAGCGCTGGTGGCAGCATGGAGGGCGCCGCCCGCCTCAACCGTCAAAAGTGCGACATCGCCGTCAACTGGGCTGGTGGCCTTCACCACGCCAAGAAGAGCGAAGCCAGCGGTTTCTGTTACGTCAACGGTAAACCCAAATACTCCTTCTTTGATATGTCCCTTCCCCCGTCTGACCAGTCTCTAGACATTGTTCTCGGTATCCTCGAACTGCTCCGTTTCAAGAAGCGCGTCCTCTACATCGACATCGACGTCCACCACGGTGATGGCGTCGAAGAGGCCTTTTACACGACCGACCGAGTCATGACCGTGTCGTTCCACAAGTACGGAGAGTACTTCCCCGGCACTGGAGAACTGCGCGACATTGGTATCGGCACCGGCAAGCACTACGCCGTCAACTTCCCTCTCCGAGACGGTATCGACGACACATCGTACAAGTCCATTTTCGAACCAGTCATTGAGCATGTCATGAAGTTCTACCAACCCGAGGCTGTTGTTTTGCAATGTGGTGGCGACAGTCTGTCTGGTGACCGACTGGGCTGCTTCAACCTTAGCATGGAAGGCCACGCCAACTGTGTTGCCTACGTGAAGAGCTTCGGGTTGCCGACCCTGGTTCTCGGCGGCGGTGGATACACCATGCGCAACGTCGCCCGTACTTGGGCATTCGAGACTGGTGTTCTTGTCGGCAAGCATCTGCCCAAGACGCTGCCATACAACGAATACTACGAAGTAGGTTGCTTCCCCTCTCTGTGTCTCAGTGCACAAGGCTGACTTTCCACCAGTACTACGCCCCTGATTTCGAACTGAACGTCCGCCCTTCGAACATGGAGAACTCCAACAGCTACGAATATCTGGAGAAGATCAAGGCCGCCGTCATCGACAACCTCAGACACACTCAACCTGCCCCCTCGGTCCAGATGCAGGACGTGCCCCGCCAACCCTTTGGCGGCATGACCGACGAAGAGGAGGCCGAGCTGAACGACATGGACGAGGACGAGCAACCCGACGAGCGCATGACACAACGCCGCTGGGAGCAGCGCACCCGTAACGAAGCCGAGTTCGAGGACAGCGACGACGAAGATATGGACGAGGCCAATGGCATGACGCGCCCACGGAACGCCAAGAAACGCACGTTCGGCGACTTCCGGCAAGCCGAGGGGGAGGTCGACAGCGGAGCGCCTTCGCCAGTCAACGGCGCCGCCGAAGGCGAAGAAGTCCCCAATGATGAGCCGATCGTCGACGCCGACATCACCCTCGAGAACCCCATCGAGACCGAGGACGCGCCACAGGAGGCGGCCCCCGCAAACGACGCCACCCCCGAGGCACCGAAGGAAGTCGCCGTAGACGAGGACGGTGATGTCGGCATGGGTGATGGCGCCGATGCTGAAGAGGCCCCGACCACAATCAAGAAGGAGGAAGTCGAGGCGGAGCCCACCAAGGTTGCCGAGAAGGAAGAAAAGGAAGACAAGCCCGCATCCCGCAAGCCATCAGCTCAGCCCTCTGCAGAGCCTGCCGCCGCTGAGACTACAGGGACTGCCGAGACCGCCGAAACCGCTGAGGCCGCTGAGGCCGTCAAGACCGCCGAAACCGCTGAGACCGCCGAGCCTGCCCAGGAAGCTGTTAAGGAGGCCGAGGTGGAACCAGCCAAGGAACCGAAATTGACTGAGCCTGAGGAGTCCAAGGCTGAGGCCGTACCTGTAGAGCCATCGACTGAAGCCAAGGAGCCTACTCCGGAAAAAGAGAAGCAGGCAAGCGAGAAGCCTGAGGAAAAGGCTCCTGAACCTGCAGAAGACAAGATGGATGTCGATGAGAAGCCAGCAGATGAGGACGCTAAGAAGGAATAGTTGTCCTCGCCATCTAGGTGCAGTTCGCACACTATGGACATCCAATGATGAGATGTTGGGGTCATTCAGGCATGCACTACGGGGGATGTGCCAAGCACATGGCGTTTGGGGAAGGGTGGCTTTTAAGGGAACTTTTCTTTTGACACGAAAGCTTCAGGACCTGCTGATTTTGCTTGTTTTCTTTGATTTCCTTCATAGTGATACTCTCATACTCTCTTTGCGCAACGCACACCAAGGGAGAAATCCATTGCCGGTTGTAACATAGATAGTCAAAGCGTAGTGGCGTTAGGTTTGAGTAGTAACAGTAGTAGCAATTTCCTGCTTAATGCTTGTTCTGTTGTCTACCCAGCTAATTCACAACAGTATCCAACTTATATTTCAACCAGGGTCCTGAGCTCACACTGACAAAACACTCAAAGATACTGTTAACTAATGACATTTCTGCCTTGAACTTTGCATAAATCCCCTAGCATCACAAACAGTTGCTTACCTGGAGAGCCATGCATAACGTTGCCATCTGCATCAGGTTGCATCTTTATTACACCTGGCTCTTCTGTACTTGCTATAATTCTGCAGTAGCACTTCCAAGTACCGTGCCACGGCCTCTTGCGCAACCGTCGTCTGTTGCCCCTCGGCGCCGACGAAGAATACCAGCCGCGATGGGTACCACTCAAAGTTGGAACCGCCGACCACGAACCGTCGGGCCAGCTCCGCCGGTAGCCGGCCGCGGTCCAGCGCGGCCGCGAAGAACGTCTTGAAGTCCCTGTACAGGATGTCGGCGATCTCGGCGGCTTTGCGCCTGGCCGGCTCCTCGAAGAAGGCCGGCAGGGAGGTGACGGGGTCGAGGGACGGGCGGGTGCGGACGGTACGCAGGAGCTGCAGGAGCTCGCCCATTTTGCAGGAGCAGTAGCAGTACCGCACTTCCAGCCTCTGCAGGCCTGCGGCGGCGTCGACGAGGAGCCTGGAGACCCTCCTCGTCGCCTGCCTGTGGGAGGCTTGCGAGGGATTCTCGGAGAAGGGCGCGCAGCTCCACCTAGGCCCGCCGGGCCGACCATTGTGGGGATACTGGTCCTCGTGGAACCCGATACGCCGCAGGAACATCCGGCCGTCCCGGCCGATGCGCTGCAGCCAGTTCTCCAGAGCCTCCATGTCGTCGAAGCTGAACGTGTTGTAGCTGAAGAAGTAGGGCAGGGCCTCACATCGGACGCCCTTGGAGACCCGGAAGAGCTGGGCTTCGGCCTGGATGACGCATTTACAGCGTTCTCTGATCTCAATCGGGGAGTCTTGGGTCAGGGCGGCTTCGTAGATGACGTTACGGAGCTCGGCGGGAAGAGAGCTGGGGTCCGGGGTCCGTCAGCCGGTCGGTCATGGGCTTTGAATCTGGAGACTTACAAGAATGACGGTCTGTTGATTGCTAGCTGGGGGTGGGCTGTCAACATCTAATCGTTCCTCCTCTGAGCGAGGGATGTGACAAGGGACCTACTCTCGTCGACTTTCTTGTTCCAACAGCCGTGACACCCTCGTTCTCTCGGGACATGGCAGCGTGCTTTCGCTTCGGACACGGGCGGGTTTCGCCATTGTTCGGGCTTTTTGTCGCGATATGGGGACTCTCCGGTCGACGTAGAGCAGCCACGACGATGCACCCGGGGTTGTCATCAGCCATGATGGAAGTGGTTGTGCGATTGTTGAAGACTAGTGGCTGAGTTTGATGTGAGATATGACAACGAGATGAGGCAAGAGGTGAGTTCAAAGAGGGGGGGAAAGTATTGAGACTCGGAAGATGGGTAATGTTCAAAACAATCAAAGAGGGGGAAAGTGATGAGACTCGAAAGACGAGTAGCGTTCAGAACAACCAAGGAAATCGTATGTTTATAAGTGCATCTCGCCGGAGAAAGAATCAACAACGCCACTCGGTCGCTCAAGGTTCGAGGGCCGGCTGCTGCCTGGCAGCCACCCACTGGCTGCTCTTGAACAGGGGAGGGACTAGAAGTAGGGGAGTGAGCTCCAACGGCAGGTGGGAACCCCCTGAAGGCTTACTGTTTTTCGTCTGTTTTCACTGCTGGGCGAGTGCAGGGCAAAAGGTCGTCGCCATCGACCTGCCTTCAGGGGCGAGGTCGGATGGGACTGTTGGGCAAATAGCCCGTGAACATGCAACTATGTTCAGATTTCATTGATGACAATTCCCCTTGGCAAAGTGCATCACATCCAAGAACATCCGGATTTTGGTGTCCTTTAAATTTGTCTCCAAGCTTTGGGTGAAGGTTCGTGAAACGCTCAGCGCTTTTGTCATGTCTCGTCTCGCGATGTTCAGTATCGCTCCTCATGAGCAAGACGGACAAATGCCCCAGGAGCGACGGTACACAATAGAATAAACCACAACTATTGATCATTATAGCACCAGTCACCCATCGGGGTTTTTTTATAAATCAACTATGCTAGCCAGTACCACGACGGCCAAACGTGGAGCTTTTGTCTCATCGAAGCCTAGCAGCTGGCTTGCTGACCGCGAACAGCTCCCCTCATTTGTCTTTCCGCAAGCTTGTTTTGTTAGGCGGCTTCACGTGTGTATCCCATCGACGGCGAGAAGGCTCCAGACCCACTTTTTCCCCCGCAGTACAGTCACATAACTAGAATACATGACGCAACGACATTTATCCCTATGTTATTTTGTATAGCATTACTACTAATTTCAACATTATTATTAATACTACAATGTCTTCTTACAATTCTAATGCTTCTAATGCCTCTAATACCTCCAGGGCCTCTGTAAGCTCCGTCCGGAGCTGTATAGAGGTCCAGCCTACTAATCTTGCTGTTGCCTATACCTAAAATTACCTACTAGAGCAGTACAATAACAGTACTATCCGGCCTGACAAGGCTCCAGACCCCAGGCCGCTAGGCTCCTTCACACCCTTCAAAGTACCAGCCTAGGCCCCAGAGATATCAAAGCTACCAGAGACTCCAGTCAACCTATTCCTCTAATTTATACTATATTACCTTATTAAGCAATAGGTTACATAGACAAATAGTTATAGTAGTACTATTAATAGCCCCTTTAAGCCTTACTTATAAATACCTACTTAGAAGGATACCTTAGTTAATAAGATTTACCTCTTCTTATCAATTCTTATTTATATAGGTTTATACCTAGAATACAAAATATAGAGATATTAGTTAACTAGGCTAGCTAAAATTAGTTCTACTTATACATTTACCTAGTATATAGCCTAGGATTAGTTTAAACTCCTCTTCTACTAGCTCTACATTTTTAATCCTTCTAACTATTACCCTAGGGCAGCCCTAGCCTAGGATGGAGCTACTATAATACCTAATGTATACTAGAAGGTTAATAGGTAGTTAGCCTATATTTAAGAGGCTAGAGATTAACTATATACGCCTAGATCTAACCTTATAGTTAATAAGGCTATAGTCTAATTTACAGGCTAGGCCTAGGAGAAAACAACAATTCTAACAAAGCTAATCCTAACTAGCTTTAAAGTATAGATATTAGCCTAATTAAGGTACTACCTCTAGTAGCTCTAGCACGTCCACAGGAAGGGCCTGTACAGGCTCGTCCTGCAGGACTATACTGCCTATCCCTCCCGCGCAGCCCGCAAAGGCAACGTAACAGCCTACAAAGGCGACGCAACAGCCTGCAATCCAACTACCGTAGAGGCAGCCCAGGAGGCCCACCTGACGCCAACGCAGCGGGTCGTAACGACCCTTATCAGCCTAATCTAGCTAGCACCCTATCATATTTTTCTAGATAACCTCTTTTCTTCTATCTAGCTCTTCTAGGCCCTCTAGCAGCTTAGCATTAGAGCTTCTAGTACTTACTACTAAAATAGTAGTATAGACCTAGCCCTTATTACTAAGAAGGATACTAAAGGTAAGGGTATACTATAGGGTAAAATCTATACTATTACTATATCTAATAGGATAGTATATATCTTTAAACCTCTTTTCTATAGGCTACCCTTACTAAATAGTTTCCCTTATTATAGGTTAACTAATTTAGCTAGAAGAATAATACCCTTATGCTCTTTCTTAGTACGGTATTTTAGGCCTATATAGAGGATGAAGTTATCTGCTACTGGCGCTAGCTAACCAGAGAGACGTCTACAAAGTAGGCCGCCTAGGTAGTCTTTAGCGCTAAAGTCTGGATAGACCTGCTGGTACCCCTACCTATTGACGCCTATAACTACGGTATAAATGGTGTAGATATTAGTGATTAGATAAGATCCTATTATTAATAGTAGCACCTTATTTGTTAAGGCGGCTGGTAGGCTCTTACCTAGGAGTTTCTCCTTTAAGTTGTACTTGTAAATAGCTTTATTCTTTAGCACTTAGGCAACCTAGGCTAGCCCTCTATTAAAAACTAGTACCTATAGCAAGAGGCTATTGCTATCCAGCTTATTCAAAGATTTAGAACATTAGTACAAGGTTAACAAAGAGCAAGGCCCTGTGAGCCTTTAGATGGGTAGAATACCTTTATTGCAAAGGAGGACCATATAGAAGGGGTAAGAGGTAAAGTATTGCCTTACGTCTATTGCAGTAAGGTAAGGGCATAAGATCAGAGGGCTGCCCTTACTAACCTAAGTGTAAATAGCCTCACTTAGCAGCCGCCGTGGAGATTAACCCGCCGTGGTTGCCTAACCTGTAACGTAGCCCTTTGTAAAGGGGGAGATTACTAGTACCTTTGGTATAAGCAAAAATAACTGTAAATAGAAGTACTATACATCTAAAGCGTCATTTTAGGCCCTTATTGGTTATTTCCCCGCATATCTGGTGGGGTATGTAGCCTTGCCGCGTTTGATGGGATAATGGCGCTGCAGCAAAGGAGACGGTGATATTCAAGTAAGCGTGCGCGGTCAAGTAATGGACCTTGGGCGTTCCTGTCCCTGATTGATGCATTCGCCATCCTTATGTTTCGTTCCTGCGCCATGGCTGTTGCCCCAACCCTATATGTAGGTGAGGTACAAAACCTCGACTGGTACCCGTCTGCAAAGGACTGACTCACCTTGGGTACCTGGGTTGGTAGGCAGGCAGGCAGGCAGACCCCCAGGCAGGCATGTGACTTGTACAGTCAGCGTCCTTTCTTCAATTGTCCCCAAGACTTTTTCTAGGGCGGTTAAGCCCCGCACCGCAGCGGCTCGTTCCCTCGTCATCAAGTGCTCAGAACAACATCACCATGTCTGACATCCTCGCTTCCCAGTCTATTATCGATGGAAGCTGCCTCTGCGGTGCAGTCAAGTACACCGTTGCGGGAGGTTACGCCCTCACGGTACTATGCCACTGCAACAGCTGCCGGAAGTTCACTGGTTCCTCATTTGGCGCCAACAGCGTGGTTGATAGAGTTGTGCGTTCACTTTTTGATGACTTGAGCGGAAACAACCTGCCAACCGCGACTCAATGCGGGCTGACTTGACTGACCTTATTTCCAATCAGAACCTTACCGTGCACGACCTCGAGTCCAAGATCTCGGTGTACGCGGCCCCAACCGCCGAGTCCGGTACCTCGCTGGCCCGTTCCTTCTGCAGTGCCTGCGGATCTTCACTCTTCGTGGCCAACGACGCCTTTCCAAACCAAGTCGCCGTTACGTCGGGGTCCATGGATAACGTGCAGGGCGGCCATGATGCCGACAACGACAAGATGTGGAGGCCGAAGCTGGAGTTTTTCTGTAAGAGAAAGGCGACATGGCTAACAACCGAAGGTACTGTTGAGAGCGACAGTATGTAATTCTGCAATCATATCACTTAGATGGTCAGCAGAGTGTGAAGTTCTTCTGGGTACCTAGGAGTGCGCGAGTGTCTCTGCGTCAAACCTACCTTTCTGGTGTATTTACTCTGCGTTGCGTTGGCAGCGTTCGAAATTAAATAAAACGTCCGTGCGTAAATGGAAATCAACGTCAATAGGGCTGCCGTCGCGACGGCATTAGCAGCCCTATTGCTGTCAGACTGGCAGCCCTATTGCCGTCGGACTGGCAGCCCTATTGCCGTCGCGAAGGCATCACTATTGCCGTCGCGACGGCATCACTGTTGACGTCCAGACTGGCAGCCCTATTGCCGTCAGACTGGCAGCCCTATTGACGTCGCGAAGGCATCACTATTGCCGTCGCGAAGGCATCACTATTGCCGTCCAGACTGGCAGCCCTATTGACGTCGCGACGGCATCACTATTAACGTCCAGACTAGCAGCCCTATTGCTGTCCAGCCTAAGGGTATTTATTATAGGCCTTCGTAGGCATCGTAGGCATCGTAGGCATCGTGGGCATCGTGGGCATCGTGGGCATCGTGGGTATTGTAGGTATTATCAGTATATTGCTATTGCAATAGATTTACTATTTACGTCTAAATTAGTAGCCCTATTAAACTTATAATGTATTTACTGTTACTGTTGTAATGGATTTACTGTTGCTGTTGTGATGGTATCCCTATTGACGTTGTAGTAGCCTTATTGACGTCGATTTCCATTTACGCACGGACGTTTTATTTAATTTCGAACGCTGCCAACGCAACGTAGAGTACTAGCACGCATGTCACCAAATATTTCCGGCTCAAATCTCCGGCGGGCCCTGTTTTTCGGCATCATCGGCCTACTCGGGCGGTGGCTCCGTCTTCCAGCAAGTGGGGGCGCATCCTACGGTCGGGGACGGCCTCCGATTGCTGGAGAAACTCGAGCCGAAGTCAAGCGCCGGCTAACAACACTCAGCGAGCTATCGGATGAGAGCTCGCAACATCCGTGAGTTTCTCAGCTCAAGTTTCCCTACGCTACAACACAAATACAAGACAACGACCGTCCAGCGACACCCACAAACACAACGCATTCCCTTGATCGCTGTTGCCACAATGGCTGCCAACGTGGGCAGAGCAATCTTCCTCAATCCTGTCATTCCGGGCTTCAACCCAGACCCGACCGTCTGCGTCGTTCCGGCAACGGAATCGAGCCCTACGACGTACTTTCTGTCGACTTCCACTTTTGAGTACTTCCCGGGTTGCGCCATCTACACGTCAACGGACCTCGTCAACTGGAAGCTCATTGGCCATGCACTTACACGCAAGAGCCAGATTGAGTTGCGAACCGTGGAGCCGGGAGCTGGAAGCTGGGCAAGCACACTTCGATACCGGTCGCAGGAGAGGCGTTGGTATCTTGCCAACGGCCTGTTCCAGAGATATCGTCCAGCAAACGACGTGAGTGATTATTCATGCTTCGGGGATGACACCGTAAGCGGTTGCTCATGACGTGGGCTATTAGGAACGCATTTTTCCTCGAGGATTCTACGTCTGGACTGACAACATCTGGGATGATAACGCCTGGTCAGACCCTGTTTACTTTGACAATCCCGGATTCGACCAAGACGTACGTGCGCTCTTCGCGTCATTGGTCCCGCTAACAAGTGAGGCACTTAGCTCTTCTGGGACGACGACGGAAAGGTCTACCTTTCTACCACAGTACGCATGGGGAAGCGCACGCCGGGACTCAAGTTGAAGGACTTTGCTATTCATATTTCAGAGATAGATATCGTCACAGGGAGGACCTTGACCCCGCCACAAGTGATCCGGGAATCCCCCCATGGCATCGCAGAAGGCTCGCACATCATTCGCAAAGGGAAGTACTATTATCTCTTCACCGCTGAGGGCGGCACGGAAGCCGGTCATCAGGAATGGGCTTTGAGAAGCGAGACAGGGCCATACGGTCCGTGGGAGGGGCAGGACGGGCCTTTGTGGTACAACGGGCCCGACGAGGAGGTCCAACGGACCGGCCACTGCGACGTGTTTGAGGATGGTTGTGGACAGTGGTGGGCTGTGATGCTTGGTGTCCGTCCTGTCAAGTCTGAAGGCAAGTTTCTCGAGCCTCAGATGGGTCGAGAGACATTCTTGGTTCGAGTTGACTGGGAGGACGATTGGCCCATCTTCAATCAGGGCCGAAATATTACACTTCAAACCATTGGTAGGGGGCCGATCCGTGAAGTTGCCGTTGCGGATGAGAATGGGGTCAAGTGGAAGGCGGATCTTTCCAAGCCGTCCCTTGAGCTTGGCTGGTATCACAAGAGTTAGTCCCCTTCCCAGTTTGGCCTCGGAAATCGCGATTAACTGTTGCAAGACACACCGACCAAGCCCTGTCACAGTCTCACGGAGCGTCCGGGCCACCTGAGACTTTATGGTAACTGCTTCGACCTAAGCAGCCCCGAGTCGCCAGCGATGCTGTTGAGGAAGCAGTCATCCTTCAATGAGATCTTTCGGGTGAAGATGTTCTTCAAGCCCAGCAGAGCAGGTTATGAGTCGGGTATCACCGTTTGGTGGAGCCAGTATTCCTACGCCACCATTGGCATCGGCGCAGTTCAGCTACAAGATGGCGGGGCGGCTGTCCCAACCATCATTACTAGGCAGCCAACAGGCAAGATCAATGAGCCCAAAGTAATGATATCCGCCTTTTGATCTGGATGCATCACTAATCAGGACAGCTCACACGTCCGCTTCTGGAGTCCCGGGGTTCCCCAGCATCCGCTTTGGATTTGGACCAGCCAGTCCGGTTCACCATCATAACCAGCCCCACCAAGTATGAGGTACGCCTCTCTGTCGGCGCGATCAACACGGACATTTCTTTCACGTCCGAGGATTTGACCGTATTGCCTCCCGTCGGGGGGGCCTTTTGCGGCGTCATGTACGGCATCTATTCATTTGGCCGAAACGAGCCGGTGCTTGATCCCTCTGACTTCACCAACATCGAGATACTGGAGACAAGACCATAGATCTATCTACCTGAAGAAACCTTTAGAAGAAGAACCTTTCTGCATACGAACGATCTGGATTGCTTTAATGCAGTTAAATCAAGAAGGGTGGGCTTTGGCATCAGTATCAGCCCATCTTCCCTGGTCGCTCGACTTCGAAACTGGCCACCTCGTTAACAGGAATCTTTCGCAAATCGCCAACATGATGTTCGCTCCAAGTATCACCATGCTCCTCTGGGCGTGCTTGCACTGACCCCATGGTCAGTGTGGCAAATCAGATAAACATCCTGCGTCTGCCGCCTAGATGAAGGAAGGACATTGGTATGTTTCGCCTTGTCAACGGTGTCAATCATAACCTCCTGCGGTTTGTGTGTATCGTGAACATGCGCTTCTCCCATTACACATGCACGGTTTTATTGGCATCATCGGTTTCCTCTCTAACAGCCCCCCCGTCGCAAATTACGAGATCTATAAGGCTTAAACGCAGAACCCTGACCTACAGATCCCTCATCATGGCTTCGTTCATCGGGTCATAACATTTCAAGGTCTCCCCAGAGGGTTTCCCATCACTAATCGGCAATGAGCTCTCCGGCAAGACCATTTAGCTCACCGGCTTCGTTTCCGAACAATCGAATTTCTTGGGTGAATTGAGATCTGCAAGACTACTTGTCCTCATGGGGAGGTGTGACAGTTGAGGAGGATCGCTCGCAGAGCAGAATCAAGGAGGCCTGGCAATGCAGTAGCGAACTGGCACGGAAGACCAGAACTCGACATTTGCCCAACCTGATCCGGGTCTTCGACCCATGGACTACGGAAGTTAGAAGAAGAGAGCTACGGAGCCGCCTGACAACTGGCGGTGGCAAAATGGCATTCACCAAGCTTGGAAGTGTGCAAGATACCAAGACAGCAGAAATATGTTAGGCGTGTCAAGAAAGGCGATGGATATGAAGTGGAACATCTTTCCCAGCCCCTAGGGCTGTTACCCGTTGCGGTTGCATGACCAAAGTGACACTCGTTGGAGGACGTAGGTGAGCTGACCATCGGGGGCACTCTTGCCACCAGTATTACCACCT
>PUHP01000396.1:0-23496 GCA_006783085.1 Colletotrichum shisoi
CTGGCAGCTTGGCGTTAGAGCTTCTAGTACCTGCTGCTGAAATAGCAGTATAGACCTAGCCTTTGTTGCTAAGAAGAATGCTAAAGGTAAGGGTATACTGCAGGGTAAAATCTATACTATTACTATATCTAATAGGATAGTATGTATCTTTAAACCTCTTTTCTATAGGCTACCCTTACTAAATAGTTTCCCTTATTATAGGTTAACTAATTTAGCTAGAAGGATAATACCCTTATGCTCTTTCTTAGTATAGTATTTTAGGCCTATACAGAGGATAAAGTTATCTACTACTAGTGCTGGCTAACTAGAGAGACGTCTATAAAGCAGGCTACTTAGGTAGTCTTTAGTACTAAAGTCTAGATAGACCTACTAGTACCCCTACCTATTAACGCCTATAACTATAGTATAAATAGTGTAGATATTAGTAATTAGATAAGATCCTATTATTAATAGTAGTACCCTATTCGTTAAGGTAGCTAGTAGGCTCTTACCTAGGAGTTTCTCCTTTAAGTTATACTTATAAATAGCTTTATTCTTCAGCACTTAGGTAACCTAGGCTAGCCCTCTATTAGAAACCAGTACCTATAGCAAGAGGCTATTACTATCTAGCTTATTTAAAGATTTAGAATATTAGCATAAGGTTAACAAAGAGCAAGGCCCTGTAAGCCTTTAGATAGGTAGAATACTTTTATTGTAAAGGAGGACTATATAGAAGAGGTAAGAGGCAAAGTATCGCCTTGCGTCTATTGCAGTAGGGTAAGGGCATAAGATCAGAGGGCTGCCCTTACTGACCTAAGTGTGAATAGCCTTACTTAGCAGCCGCCGCGGAGATTAACCCGCCGTGGTTGCCTGACCTGTAACGTAGCCCTTTGTAAAGGGGGAGATTGCTGGTACCTTTGGCATAAGCAAAAATAACTGTAAATAGAAGTACTATACATCTAAAGCGTCATTTTAGGCCCTCATTAGTTATTTCCCCGCATATCTGGTGGGGTATGTAGCCTTGCCGCGTTTGATGGGATAGCAGTAGCCACCCAAACTCCTCCAGTATATCTCACATCTGTTGGCAGCATTTTCCCCCAGCTTTTATCCAGTTGAAACCAGATTCAAGAAGTGAAAAATATCCTCAGTATCACACTTAAATCTCTGAGATCAGTAGAAGTGGATGGTTTGTTTGATCGGCAGAGATCGACTGAGGCTTGCAAATGGGATGCCTTTGGGCCTGATCTCCAATCGGTAAGGAGCGCCCCGATTTATACTGAAGACATCATAATACTCAAAATTGGCACAGACCGACCATTTTCTGTCCACGTCGTCGTCTTCATCCTCGCAATCGAAATCCTCTTCATCGGACACCCGTTCTCCATCAAGCTGCACACGCTTGTTTTGTTCTTGGCAGAGGCGCGCGATAGCCTTGTCAAGCTCATAAGAGCCGTCAGATCTGGGCGCAAGAGTCTCGTAGATTTATTTGAAGACGACTCTTGGCTTGCGTAAAGTAAGCCAGAAAGAGCTTTGCCCTAGTTAGTTACTGGCGGGCTTTTTCTCTTCGGCCCAGTTGGTGTATGAAGTCGCTAGTAAACCAGTGTTCCATATTATTGTCTTTCATCGATGAATTCGCAGATGGCTCCCAAGTGTTAGGCAGCAAATATCTTTAAAAGACCCTCCATGGCAACGTTGCCGCCGCTGAAAACCAACCCCAGATCCCACCCAGCCTCTCCCGCCTCCTTCTCCACCATGGCCCTGAAGTCCTCGTTGAATAGCGCCACCGCCAGCGGCACGGCGCCGCTCGGCTCGACCACGAGCTTGAACCGCTCAAACACCAGCTTCGTCGCCGCCTTGATCTCCTCCTCCGACACGCTGAACATGCCCTCCACGAGCCGGCGCTCGTAGATGACGCTCCACGGGTGTTTTCCCACGGGCGTCCTCAGCCCGTCGGCGATCGTGAGTGTCTTGACGCTCTCTACCCTCTTCCCGGCCTCGAAGCCGCGCTTGCAGTCGTCGGCGCCCTCGAACTCGGGCTCCGAGCCGAACACCCTGATCCCCGTGCCCTCACAGCTGAGGGCGACGCCCGAGAGCATGCCGCCGCCGCCGCAAGGCGTCATGATGGCATCCAGGCCCTCCGCCCCCTGCTTGCCGTCGGACGACGGCAGGCCGGTCGAGTTGAACGTTGGGTTCGCGGCGGAGTGACCCGCGGCTATGAGATCGCGGACCTGCTCCTGCAGCTCGAGGCCCATGGTGCCCTGGCCCAGCATGATGTCCGGGTGATCGTAGGGGGGGACGAGGCGGGCGCCCGTCTCGGCGATGATGCGGTCGGCGACGGCCTCGCGCTCGACCGAGGTGCTGCCGCTGAATACAACGTCTGCGCCGTACCCGCGCGTCGCGGCGATCTTGTTGGGCGGGGAGATGTCCGGCATCACAATGTGTGCCGGAATACCGCTTTCCCTGGCCGCGAGGGCGAGAGCCTGGGCATGATTTCCTGAGGGCTCCCGTCAACAAATGACCTCCTCCGTGTCGCCCCGTGTCCCGATGCTCTCAGGTGAGATCAAGGGCCACGTCTGACGTACCTGAGCTATGCGTGACGACACCCTTCTCCTTGCCGCCGCTCTCGAGCCACCCGGGCTCCTTCTTCAGCCTCTCGACAGCATGGAACGCGCCGCGGACCTTGAATGCGCCGATGCGCTGCAGGTTCTCGCACTTGAACCACAACCGGAGCACGGGCTTCGCCGGTGTGCGCCCTTCCCACTTGGTGCCCCTGAGGTCCTCCGCGCTCCGCGGTGTCGACGCCAACGCCGTTAGGGTCTTATTGGTGAGGACGGGGGTGTAGTGGACGTGGGATTTGACGAGCTTGTGGGCTTCCACGACCGATGCCCGAGTCAAGGGCAGGCAGGTTGATAGGTCGGCCATACCGGATGTGTGTTTCTGAAATTTTGGCAGGTAGAAAGGGGAGCGGAATGAGGGATTTGAAGAGCCGTCTGATGAAGTCTTGTAGAGGAGGGGGGGGGGGAAGGCAAGAGCGAAATGAATCGTCGTACGGAGCGGGGCGCGAAGATGTTGGCGCTCCCGGCCGGCATCGGGGACGCTGACGCCCTCCGGACGGGGCAACCCCGCTTTGGTGGTAAAAGGGGTCGGCGGTTTGGAGCCCGAAAGGGCAGGCCGTTTCGTGCCAAGATATACGACTACCGCCGTCAGAATTAATTAAGCCGCGGCTAATACTACACCCGATTCGTCACCATCACACTGACTTGACTCTACGGACCATCTGATGCCGCAATGGCCTTTGAACTTGGAGGCACCATAACTATTTGTTGGTCGGTAATATACATTGTCTGGTTTGATGAAAGCAAACAAGTTCCCCTCCTTCATTCTACGCACCGAACGACAAATGCTCTCATCGCTGGACACCCTTGGCATGCGCCGAAGTCGGCTGTTCTGATAGAGTCTGTAACCCAGAACCAAGAATTAATCATTTCAAGAACTTGTTTAGTTCCTGTGCCGGAATGCGTGGGGTTGAATCTTGGGTATTTATCTATTACTTCGGAGCAGGGTCGGTTACAACTCAACAAAAAGCTACGACGCCAAGGCGTAAGGTAATGACATTGATGGAGGAGGGGTTGATGATGCAGAAGGCAAGCTATCCCTGTTTGATTCGTAGAAATCTCAAGAGAGAACCAGCAGCGCATTGTTCCTTGCGATTCTTTGGCCGCATCTACTTGCTGTTGCCGGAACTGGCTGTTGGGCCGCTGATGGTCTCGGACACCTTCAGAGAGCAACAATGATATCGAGCGCAGTAGGGTGAAAGATGAGGCCAAAGAACCACGGAGAACGGCGGGTGTGCTTGAGAGTGAATGGCCAATAACTCACTCAACCGACTCATGTTCCTGCTGGGAAGACCCTAGCCGATTGGATTCCACTTCCTCAACACCAGGCGATGTGATGGGAGTCCGCAATGACTGGCGCATCGTCGTCGCCTACCGAGGAGGACCTTATCTCACCCATGGAGAATGAACAGCAGCTGTCGCGCCTACCAACGAATCCAGAAGCCGAGGTACCTTGCATCCTGCATTCGGCAGGCAGGCGCCCAGCCAGCACAAGGAGGACGGGCGCATTGAGCATTGTCCTGCAGTCTGGGGTTAATCATCCTACCGCAGCTGGCTAACTAAAAGGTGGAAGGCGCCTGTTTTGTGTCCCTGACGATGACAGGGATCACGTCGCCTTCCTCGAACGCGGGGCATCTTTTTTTTTCTTTCCCTGTCGCGGCGCGGGGTCTTCGGGGGCTAGGGGGGCTGTGAGGTCACTAGCTCTAGGTGCTAAGCTCATGACTTCACTCTCCTCCACCTGATTCAATCGTTCGAGTGAACGATTCAAGACAAAAAAACTTAAACAAAAAAAAGGAGTTGTTTCTGTTTCTCTTAGCATCAGCAATTTTTTTTATGTTTATTTTTTACTCGCGCAGCAAAGGAAGCATTCATTCGGTGACTGTTGATTGAGTCCTTCCCACGGCCAGTATTCAGTCTCGCGGGCCGTGCTCCCAATCCAAACATCTCCCAACGACGCTCAACGAACATCTCAGCTGCGATGGCAAACGAGTCAAACAAGCTCTCAACGACCTTTGCCGACACACCACTCTCGGACCATGGCCCGAAATGGTCTGCCTTCTGGGAGGAAAAGTACACGCCCTGGGACCGCGGCGGCCCTTCTCTCGCCCTGCTTGACACCCTGACGACACGTCCGGATCTGGTTCCGCCCACCCCCTCTCCGGCAGAGCAGGAACAATCCAGCCGGGAAAGGCCAACGGCACTCGTGCCGGGCTGTGGAAAAGGACACGACGCCCTCCTCCTGGCTAATCTAGGCTACGACGTCCTCGCCCTCGACTTCTCCCCAGCCGCAATCGCTGAGGCGAAGGAAAACGAGAAGGCCATCGCAGCTAAGCTCGGAGCGGCGACGGAAGCGCCGGGTGAAGAGCTTGAGGTCTACGCCATCCGTCACCCCAGCGGGGCAGACCCCGGCCGCGTGACCTGGCTATCGGGAGACTTCTTCTCCGGCTCTTGGCTCGAAGAATGGAATCGCGGAAGGGCATTCGACCTCATCTTTGACTACACCGTGAGAGCTCCCCTGCAGCGAAACCCGCGGACCCTTCTTCGCACGAGAGGAAGAACCCGACTGACGTCCGTCAACCCAGTTCCTCTGCGCCCTCCCACCAGCCGCACGCTCCTCCTGGGCCACTCGCATGGCCGCCCTCCTCAGCCCCCGCGGCCGCCTCGTCTGCCTCGAGTTCCCCTCCGGCAAGCCCCTCTCCCAGCCCGGACCGCCGTGGGGGCTGACCCCCGAGATCTACCTCGCGCTGCTCTCCCGCCCCGGCGAGCCCCTCGAGTTCTCCTCTTCGACGCAGGCCGGCGACGCCGCCGACGTCGTCGTCGTCCCGCCCTTCCGCGAAGACGGCCTCAGGCGTCTGGAGCTCGTTAAACCCACCAGGACGCACCGGGCGGGCATGAACGAGGACGGCACGGTGCGCGATTGGATCCACGTCTGGAGTCACTGAATACCCGTATCTGAAACGCCTCTTTGCTCCGCGATGCCTTCGCATCCTATGCCATGGGTCACGCCCCTCCCCCCGTCTTCGCGTATGCTGTGTAAATATGCTGTGCACTAAACCCGCCGTATGGCTCATGACTCCCAAACATAAAATAAATAAATATAACATGATTCCAACCACCTGATGCTTTTTTTTCTCACGCCGTCTTCCGCAAGGAGTTGTAATGCTCGCCCAGCCCGTACCCGTGCCGATAGTACGCCAGCCAGATCTCCTTCCCTCCCGCCCCGGGTTCCTCGCTGGCGGCGCCGTTCACGTCCCCAGCGCTCGGCCCGATCCTCTCCGTCCGCCCGTCCTGCACGACGCGGATCTCGACCCCGTACACGTTGGCCAGCGCCGCGAGCTCCAGCTGCCCGCCCCACTCCGCCGTGTCGCGGATCTTGCGCGCGTACGCCTCCAGGTCCTCTTCGAGGAACGGCGCGAAGTCGTCCGGGTGGGACGTCATCCACTCCGCCGCTGCCGCCCGGACGACCTTGTAAGGCGGCTGCGCGGCGGCCACGGCGGTGGCTGCCAGCGGGATGCCGCACTGCGCGAGCTGGTCCGCCACCGCGGAGAAGAGGCAGTGCCCGTCCGGTGCGATCTCCTTCTCGGCGAGGGAGTGCGTCTTGAACTCCTTGAGCATGTACGTCTTCTCGGCGCCGCGGTGGTCCGTCATGCCCCGCGCCTCCTCCTCGGCCTTTGCCGCCGCGGCCTCGATCTCCGCCGCCCGCCGCGCCATGCGCTCCTTTTGCCTGTTGCGCTTCTTGCCTTGCCCCTGGTCCTGTGTTTGGGTATCGTCTTCCGTCCGTGTGGTGGCTTCCGAGATGGAGGTCTCCTTGAGCTTGTCCGCGACCGCGGCCGTGTCGTCATTTGCCGGGGCGTCTGCCACCTCGTCCTCCTCCACTTCCTCGTTGACGTCTGCGCCGCCGCCGGTCAGGGCCGCGAGCTCCTCTTCCTGCTTCTCTTTGAGTCGCCTCTCCATATCAGCGCACTCCTCGTTGACGCCCTTGCGTGACTTTTTTGTCGCGTTCTTCTTTTTGCTGGTGATTCGTCCCACGAGGTCGCGCTGCTCCTTGCGGTGTCGCGCCTGCATCTGGTCGAGGGTTTCGGCCTCCATTGTGGCTACTGCCGTCCTGTGACCTGTTCGTGTGTTTTCTTGATCGGCTGGGCGGTCAGCCTCTGCGGCGCGGTCGGCGTGAAGGAAGAGGTGCCGAGATGTCGACGTGGTAGAGGAGGGGTGGTGGAGTGTGTCGCTCAGGGCGCGACCGGCCGGTTCGGTTCCGGAGCAATAAACTCGTGGAAGGAGGAAGTGTGCTGTCGAAAAAATAAGGCAAGACGAGTTAAGGGGAAGCTCTGGTGGTTGAGCGAAAATGCTTGCAAAAGGCTGAACGTGAGCTGATGTGTTGTTTCTCGGCTGGAGGTTGGCACGTCACTGAGGTAGGTACCTCAAGCTTGCGTGGAGGGGTGAAATTTCTTAGTGGGGGGGTGCGCCGTGCTGTGGGTGCGGGGTCGGTGCGCCCCCGGAGAGCGGCCCTGTAATTGGACTTCCCCCGAACGCCGAACCTATCCCCTCAACCGTGAGAAGGCTGCACGTGTGGGTTAGCAGCCAAACAGAGATTAGCCTAAAATAGATTCTGTATAGTATCTTAAGCTGTAGTAAATATGCCTGCGCTAAAGGTATAAGTAGTGTTGCTCTACATAGAAAGATAGAAAGATTTGCTGATGCACTGTGTGCTTCTACTTAGTAAAGTAGTGCGGAGAAAATAGTGGGTCTGCAGCCTTCTCGCGGTTGAGGGGATAGGCCGGGCCGCATCAGCACGGGAGCATACGCCGAGATGAGCCTGTTACAGAAATAAGTGGTTTCTGGATATTTCTCGGTCTTCTCGAAGGATTCTGCCAAACGTACAGACATACCTTTCTTCTCTGCTGAAGGAGGGAATCCTCTTTGTTCGCTCCCAGATCCCGATGGCGCTAGAACATCAATCGGCGAGTACCTTGAACGATTGAAATCTCTGGGTACTTACCTGGATACCTAGGCAATACCAACAAAACCGTCTACCTTCTGGTCTTTCTCAGTTCTTAGTGGGAACTTCTAGATGTCGCCCCATCCGTCGCCCCCTTGATGTGAAGATATGAGTTCATTGGTATTTAGCCTCTACTCGCTCTACACATCACTTTCCAACTTGATTTCCTTCTTATCTTCAATTAAAAGCCCTCCACATCACCAGCTTGGAAGTTCCTTACCCTCGTCACTCAACCCTCTGAAGCACCCAGAAGGTACAGCTCAGACGACCGCCGACATGTCTGTCCTTCTGTACGTTCAGCAGGAACTCAAGGAACATTTGGGCGACGAGGCCTACTTCCAGACTCTCGAGAATACTCATCCATGCACCGCGTGTGTCGGGTCCCTCCATCGCCATATCTTCCTGAGGTGCTGCGAAGCTGAAGTTGCAGGGCCATGTATCCTCTGCAGCAGAGAGGGAAATGAGTGCACGGCTGTAAGGGGAAATTCCCTCCGGCCAAGGAGCCGACCTCCCATCCCTGTTTCTCACTTGTCCCCTCTTCTCTGTACGCCTGATAAAAACCCAAAATGCTAACATCTCATCCCCCACGTCAGATCCCCGTAGAGCTCCTCGGCGCCGCTCAGACCATTTGGAACTGCGCCAAAGTCATCGCAGACAAACACAAGAAAGGGGAACTCGACGGCGTTCAACGCTGGCACTCCCACCGCGCACTAGAGCGCGCGTGCACCGCATGGAACGAGCTCCTCGCGTTCCTCGAACAGCCGGTCGATTTCGGCGGCCTGGGCCTCGACGTCGTTCAGATGCATGAGGCAGCTATGATGCGGGAGATGACCATCATCGGCCTACTCCAAAAAGTACATACTGCGTTACCCCATCAATTCCCTTTTTCTCTTGTTTCATCCTCAGATAAGGACAACTATACTAATCCAAAGATATCCATCAGGTAGGCATCATTGAATCGACGGAAGAACTCCTCGCCCGTCTCGTGGCGCTTGCTCCGCCCTGGTCCCAGCACAAGGAGCCTGCCAGGAAGCTCCGGACCACCTTGAGGGACCTCAAAGTCGCCAAAGACGTACCCGTCTCTGGCGTCGCGCAGGAGGGTTCTATTTCAGAGTTCCCGCAGCTCATAGCCGCGGAGGTCGTGGGAGAGCTGAGTACCGTTCCCTGGGCCATGGCGCCGGTTCTTGACGTTCGCTATCCTGGCGTCCGGCTCCGGATCTGCGAGGAGACGATGAAAGAACACCAGGCCTGGCGGGGAGGATCTGTAGACGCGGACACTCTCGAGGATTCAGACGAAGAAGCGCCTGCTGATCAAGGTGCGCCGGCTGTTTCGAAAGGCGACGACGGGCTTAAAAACGACGACGACGACGACGAAAATTCCATAAACCCCGCGCATGAGCAAAAACAAGAGCACGAGAGCCAATCAGTGTCTGGTCCCGAATCCCCCAAAGAGCCGGCGAAACCGAAGCACGCAAGGCCCGCGGACGGGAACCTGTCAAAGAATGCTGTCACGGCGGGCAAGACTGCGCGCAAGTCCAACGGCCCCGCCAGGTTGGGCCACAAGTCCAACAGGAGCATGGACAAGAACAACGAGGACGTAGACGATGACGATCGCAGCGAGACAGAAGAAGAAGAAAGCGGGGGAAAAGCCCGACCCGGTCCCCTGACCAGACCCCGAAAACGTCGCGCTCCCGCGGACGAGGAGGACACCGGCAACAGCGCGGGCAAGCCGCGGAAGAGGACGAGGGCGCTCAAGAAAATCGCGGTCAAGAATTAAAGGGACTTGCGGCCAGAGGAGTTCGTCCACATCTTTTGTATGTCGTGCGTTTGCGCGAACGCGCTGACCCGGGACTCCCTTGATCTCATGAACAGACAATCTGTGGCTGTGCTTTTCAGGCTGAAGTCTCAGTCAACGGGCATTGAGTAGCTTCATTCCATAGGCAAGAATCTGTTTTATGGGAGTCTACTTCTTGGGGCATTTCATATTGCTCTAACATATACTGTTTGCCAACAACTACCTAGAAACTTCCCCTCTTCCAAGATCCCGTCACAGACATGACTGCGTACTAGGGAAATGTATCTTAAACGGTATTTGAATGATTACCGTCCGTCCCTGAGGACCTATCTACAGAGCGAAGCTAACATCAATCCTTTCGAATCGACTAAATCTTACAATTCAACAACCCAGTATCTTTTCCATGATGCCCCCGCGGTCTGCGGCTTGATGACCTGATCAGACACAAACTGTCTTTTCGGAGACATACTTACTACCGGCAGCCGTCTACCTTCCCGTACCTCTCCGAACTCCGAGCACAAAGGCTGTCCTGGGGCATGGTTCTGTTTTGACAACCACATACCTTACTTCCACACAAGAAATAGTACACAATTGGGTATCGAAAGAATGCAATCGCGCGCGCGCTCCGGTCCAATCCTTTCGCAACAGGGAACGATGTCAGTAATCGAACGCCCCAGGGGTTAGAAGCCCTTGAACGGGTCATCTCTGAAGTAATCTTCTTCTCCAGCCACTCGGCTACCACCATGGTAGCCGTCTGTACCACGCGTGCCGCGAGAGCTGTAGCTGTCTCGGTGGCGGCTGCGGCTCTGTCGACGTCGAAGTTCTTTGCTCCGTCTTCGGGCTCGATACCGGTATTCCTCGTGCTCATCGGGGTCTCTGTCAAATCCTGAGTACGCCAAGGGGCTGATGAAGGCTTCCATTCGCACTGTGCCGATGGCGTCGAAGAAGTTGCCGCCCGGCCGTGACGAGGCTTCTGACGTGCGCTGGGAGCCGGCGGTGCTGATGCCCCAACTCTGTCTGCTCGAAACCTGCGACGGTTGAGACTGGTATATGTCTGATGATCCTGCCGTGCCGACGCTGTTGCCAGCGTTGCTGTTGGTGTAGCTGTGTTGCCCAACGCTGCCCGGCCCAGAAAAGCCGCGGGAGGAGAGCGGCGGTGGGACATGACCTCCGGTATTGCTTCGTTTTCTTCCATGGACCGTGGTTTGGTTTGAGCGCTCAGTGAACCGGGGGATGAAGGGGGGTTCGGCCGCGTCTCCGGATTGCTCGCGCTGATGGTTGTTATTCGGCATGGACGCGAGTGCCTCCGCATGTCTGTAACCGGACGCATCGCCTGTCCTTGACGAGGGAATGCTAGGAACACTTGGGATACTTGGCGGGCCTGCGCTCCTAACAACCGAGGGGGGGGTCTTGCTCTTTGTCAGTCGAATCGAGTCACGAATGCCAGGTCGCCTGGTTGGTTGTGGCGGTTCGAAATCCGGTACCGTTGTATCCTTCACAGGTTGCGGAGTCGCAATGATTTCTGGAATTGCCTGGGTCGAATGTGCCAGGAAAGAAAGCGCCGTGAGCCACACATAGTGTCGCTCAGAAGACGTGGCGGTGAACTTTAACGCTCGCTGCGGCGTCAAGATAAGAATCGAACGGTTGAAGACAGCACCCTGGTTCTTGGGAGCAGGGTTGTCGTCCTTGACATCGAGCACGGACTGAATTGTTACTACTCATTGTTAGCTTGCTTCTTATGACATATGAAGATTGTCACGTACGTTTCCGGCCGGTTTTGCCCATCAAAGCACTACCAGATGACGGCTGCTTGCTGCTCCAGAGGATGGCCCGCTCGTAAGGAGCCAGCCAAACCCATCGCTTGTGGCGGTCATTGCTGGAATCGTCCTTGCCGCTATCGGGCACTCCGAATGATTTGCGTCTCCTGACGTATTTAAACATCCATTCGCCTACCATGGTCTGGGCTATGGCGTCGACAACCCCAGTGGCTTGCGAGGCGCCATTGGAAGCACCGCCGACAGAGTTGACGTCCGTTGTGGCGGTCTGGGCTGTCGTGGTCGACAGCCTTGACTTGTGCGACCTGTAGTGGGAGCTTGTGTCGTACCGAGGGCTGGTAATATCGTTGTATGGAAGAGGCGGCAGGCTTGGGCTCTCTGGCGCTTCGGTCGTTTCCGAGAAGGGAGGCGGAGACCTGCTTCCTTGTCTGCGGGATCTCTGGTTCCGGGGAAGGGCGGCCGCCGACCGTACCTTGCGAATGCTGTTAGTACGGTGAACGCTGCCGGCGCGGTAGTGGCTGCGACCAATGCCTCGGCGATGCCACGGTGCGTCCATCTTTGTCGGGCTCCGCTGGCCATCACTCGGGGCACTGGCACTGAACGGTGGTCGCCGAGAGCTGGCCCGGGTTGGGATAGGGAAAGGAGGATCACGAGGTTCCGGAAGACTGGGGCTTCTGGGGCGGCCCTGATGGCTGGCGATACCGCTCTGGATCATGGCGGCCTTTCGCATGACGTTCTGCTTGCCGGACGGCCCAACAGAAGTCTTCTCGTAGCCCCTGACCGTAGGCTTCGCCGGGGGCTTCTTGACGGCCATGTCTCTGTTGTCCAGGTTGTAGTTGTGTCTTTCGGTTCCGATTGCACGCACTGAGGCCCTCATGGGTACAGACTTCTTGGTCTGCTCCGGTGATGCCGCAAATGTGCTGACAGACGTGCGATTAGACGCCCGAGAGTCCGTCATTCTCATTCCGGGAGCGGACAGGGCGGTTCGGTACTCGGAGTCGCTCACATCAGCATCAAACTCGTCCTGCTCATCAGAGCTCTGCGCGTCTTGAAACCCAGCGAACAGACTGCTGAAGCGATGCGGACGTCGCATGGGCGCGGTATGGCTTGACAAGGGCCCGTCATCGTTGTTACCGGGATAGGCGTCACGGGTTTGCTCCCCAAAAACGGGTGAAACGGGCGGGGATGAGGGCATATCCGTAAGACTGCGCTTGCTGGTGAGTCTCCTCGGGTTTCTCGGCGGCAGTTGTCCAGGGACGGGAGTAAAGTGCCGAGGGTCATCGGACGTGATGGCGGTTGCAATGACGGGAGACGAGGGTCTTGATGTGATTGCTGAAGGGCGCAAGTGCACGGGGAGATTGGCCAGTCGCTTATCTGAAAGAATCTCTTCGGTCTGGACAGCAGTAGACCGTGTCTCTACCGAGGAGAGGATTGACACTTGGCAACCAAAGTCTTTGAAGTATTGCGGAAGTCGGGGCTCCCGCGGCGTCGTTGGGCGGCTCGAGGGCGGGATAATGCTAATGCTTGGAATGGCCAGTTCCTGTGTCGGTCGTAAGACCGGGGGAGACTGAGGCTTCTCCTCGGGCTTGTCCGTCTGTGTCGAGGTCGACACCATTACGGTGGGTGGGCTCTCAGGGGGCGGTGTCATGGACCTGTACGGCGATTTGGGCGTCTTGGGAGGACTCAGAGGCTCCTCGGCTGTCTGTGAGCCCGCCGAGACCATTTGGTGGAATAGGCGCGGCTCGATAGACAACGGTCGGTTGATGTGGACGCGCTTGCGCCGTTGGTTGGCCTCCACCTCCCACTCACCTCTGGGAGTGATATCGACTTCCGGGAGCTTCTCCATCCGAACGGGGGGTTCGGGTGTTGCTGGCTTGATTGGCTCCAGCTTCGGTGACGGAGGAGGCGAGTACTGAATGCCAGTGTCTGTGTAGGTGACCTTTGGCGGCGGCGGCGGAGGGGGTGGCATCAAATCCTCGTCGTCTTCTTGAATCCCGTCTTCCAGTGCCTCCAAAACCGTCTGGTTCATCCAAAGTCTGCCTCGAGTGACGCTTCCCGGGCGTTGAGGGCTTTCCAGACTTTGGTTTCTTCGATGAATTCTCGACAAAACGCTGTCGCGACTGAATGTTCGGTTGTGACGGTGGTAGGAAAGGGCGCTCTCACGTCCGCCATCATCGGTTTGCCAGTCGTCATCGCCTTCGAGGTCGAGTTCGTCGGCCAGAGAGTTGCCATTAAACACTTTGCCGGGACTCTGCTGCATGGAGAACCGGACGCTGTTGGTCATGCTCATGGTTCGGACGCTCGCCGCATCATTGTCCTTTTGATCCTCCGTTTCGCTATCGTGACCGTTGCCGTTGACCTGAGCAGCCTGGTAGGCGGCGACCTCATCCAGGACCGCCTTCAAGCGGCTCTCGGCAACGTGGACTCTACGTTCATACTTGCGCTTCTCTTCCTCCCAGGAGTCTTTGTCTTGGGCCCATAGGTCGTGAACCCTTTGCGAGTCTTCTTCCTGGCTTCGGATCTTTCTTTGAGCGACTTCAAGCCTCTTCTTCGCTTCCGCGATGGAGTCAACGGCCTCGTCCCTCTCGCGGGCAAGCTCGCCAATCGCCGAGGAAGTGCCGCCTTCGAGTAGGGCCAATTGCCGTTGCAGCGAGCGGCTCTCTTTGATGGCGGTGGCTGCCGACTCTTGGAGCGACTCCTGCTCCTGGCGCGAGGCGTGTAAAGACACCTCGAGATTTTCGATGAGCTTGGCCTTATCTTCTTGATCTCGCCTCAAGTTCAGGATTTCGGCAACGAGGTTGGCGTGCAAGGTTGGAGTGAAACGACGCGGGTCGAGGACACTGATGCCATCTTCGTTGGTCATATTTCGGGAGGAGCGTTTGGAGCCCTTGTCGTTCTGGGGAACGGGAGGAGGTGACGGGCTCTTCTTCCCATTTGGAGGGGTGGCTGAGCGGCGAGACTTTCTCGAGCTTCGTGATGGTGTTCTGTAGGGCGTATCCTGGGGTGTAGGCAATGCCGTCACGGCGGCATCGCCCCTGGACTCGTCCTCGGTTTCCCAGACAGCCATGTTGACTGAAATACGGAGACAGAGAAGAGGAAAAGTCGCAATGAGGTGTTGAGGGCGCAGTGGTCCCCAATTGAACCTCTCAAAAGGAAGTTGTAAGCATTCAGGTTTTGGTCGACCGGCTTACAGCGAGGAAGTGTGCTTGGATCGCCAGCCGTTTTGGAGAAAATGGAAAGTAGGGGATCAAAGCACACAGCTGGTCCCCGGGGATCCTTGCTGTCGGTGGACACCAGAGGAGCAGTCCGACCGCGCGGTCAGTGGCGCATTGACGCTGTTTAACCCCCACTGGCTTTTGGTTAGTTTTCAGTGCAGCGGGAGAGGCACATTGGAGGGAAAAGCCGAAAGGCTGTGTCAAGGAAGATGCATGGAATTGGCTTAGTGAAACTTACGATGTGGTAATACTGTCCTACTGCGTCGCGGGCGCAGCAGTTCTTGTCAAAGAGGTGATAAATGACAGGTGACGGGTGGATGGCCCAGATGATTGGAAAAGAAACAAGGACAGATTCGCTCAAGTGGCCGTTTCTGGACGATTGAGTCTCGGCTTAGCATGAAGTCCACGGAACCCAGACGGTATAAGGGGCTTATGATGACCGGGGAGGGATGTTCGTGTACGGTTTTGGAGGGCTGCCCACCTTGACGGGGAAATATAGCAACTAAATTCAGGGTTGAAACTGGCTGGCTTTCGAAGCCTGGAAGAACGTCGGGAAAGAAAAGCAGGGGGAAAGGCGATCAAAGGTGTTGGCAGTCGCAAGAACGGATGATAAGACAATGCCAGGGTCGCGGTACGTCGAGAGCGATTCTATATTGGCATGGCATTCGGCAAGTCGAGTTTGAAAGTCCGAGGTGGGACGTCGCATGCAACACCAGGTAGGTCGGTTGGAGGAGGATCGAATCGAAGGAAACGGGAACACGAAGGTTGACGAATGTACAAGGCGAGGTGGTCTGCCGATTATATGACTGAAAGCCGGCAACACGTCGGGGAAGAAACGTTGGTCGGGCGAGACACGCGGCGCGAGAGAGTGCGGAAGGAGCAACAGATGCGTGTGAAGGCTTGTCTCGCGCGATTCTGGCGGAGGGGAGGCTGTGGCCAGCTCTTCTCTTGGGGGTCACTCCTTCTTTTCTTCTGAAGCAGCTTCTCCCGCAGCGATCAGACCCTCGGAGGGTGCTTACCGAGCGTGGCGGACTGGACGGTCGATAGTTTGTCGGAAGTTTTAGAAACAAGTGTAGGGGGAGAAAAAGCAACGGCGCGCCAGCGGGTTTGAGACAATGACAAGACAGAACAAATGGAACAAAGTGAAGGGCGGTAGAGGTCAAGTAGGGAAATAAGTAAGGAATGTACAACTGCCAACAGTCAAGTGGCAAGTCAAAATGGACAGATGCACGGAATATCGATCGTGCAGCGGTAGGACATGTATCCTAACAAGGCGGAGGACAGAAGCTACATCCGAGGCCGAATGGCGTAACAATGGCAGCGCCTCTGCAGAATCGGATGTGGACGAGGAGGAGGAGGAGGAGGAGGAGGAGGAGGAGGGAAGAGACTGAGAGAGAGAAAGAGGGCGAGGCGCAAGAACTAAGAGTCAAGACCCAATTCCGTTGTTGCGAGCATGGGACAGTGTGGACAGGCTGGGCTGAGCTGGGATGGAAATATTGGGACGAGCCGGGGTCGAAGAGCATGGGGATGGACAAAAATCACGGTTAATGGGTACTATGTAGTATATTGTCTGTAGGGACAAAAATCACTACACCCAAGTACCTACCCATGCAGGTCCCTAGGGTAGAGGCCGGGGGGTGGTCAACCGACAACCGTCAGGATGAGGACAAACCAAAGTGGAGATGGATGCAGCGATGACGGGGAAGCCACGAGAGACGACTGAGGAGAGGAAAGACTCCATAACCACAGGAACCTACCTACCTACCTACGCTTGACCTTTTTGGGCCCCTACTGACGGCCTGACTACATAGTACACAATCCAATTAATTCTACAGGGTAGGTATCTACCTAGTACCTACCTGAGATAGCCGTGCTACGGCAAGTAATCAGATGTGTTGGCTACCTAGCTAGGTACCTATGTACAGATAGGCGTTATGAATGGAACGACGCGGGCCAGCAAAAGGCAAGTCAACCGGGCGGGAGGTGCAGATGCGAATGCAGAAGCAGACAATAAATGCTTGCTGCGTCTGCCTGTGCCTCTGTGCCGTGCCGTATTGCTGTGATGTGATGTGATGTGATGTGTGCGGGCATGCCTAGTCTTCATGCTTGTTGGGGCAGCCGGGCTTCAGCTTCGCAGCGGTTCGACTGGCTGGAAGCTACGGGATGCACTGTGATGGATGGGATCATGGCCATGAACCACTGAGGTACGTTGCAAGGCGGGTGGACATGAACCACACACAACGTGCGCCCCCCTGGCTTCTGGGACGAGCTAGATTGGGGTGGACATCGTGGCGACCAAGACTGTGTGATTGGGAAGCGAGCCAGAAACCCAGATGGGGAAGGGGACGAGAGACGAGACGACATGGAAATAAATTAATCGGGTCCAAGGACCACCTATTCGTACAAGCGCACACGACGACTCAACGGTCCAGCACGCACGATGCGAATGGCAAGACGGACTTGACTCTTAGGAGGGGGGTTTCCTCCGTTTAGTTTTAGCCTGATTGGAGCACCTTTTTTGATGGGAATCAAAATGATACTTGTCATCCCATCCTCTCACTCACTGCCATTTTATGGCTTACTCATGCAATTCGTCACCAGAGTCTGCTGGAAACGACAAAGGCGTGCCATGCGCATGTTGCAAGTCTTACTCTTGAACTCCTGCACTCCAGAAGTTACTTGCTCCGAAACCCAAAGAAAAGAATGATTGACAGGGGAAGAGGGGAGACACCTAGCTGCCCACCGCCGGTTCCGTCTGCCCGCTACAGAAGTGGACGGAGATTTCTCGAGCCAAAAAAGCTACCGACCGCACTTGGCCGCAGTCATGTAAAGACGATCACTGGAGAAGAAAAGCAAGCCAGCGTAAGAAAAAGGGTCCTCGACAAACAAAACGTCAACGCCGCCACCACCAGGCATGCACCCAGCCATGATTGGTTCAATTGCAGCACGTCCAAGTCCGTCAGCCATCGACCGTTGACCGTGAGGTAGGTACTCGAGGCGTCGGCACGCACGTGGGCGGTTGATCTTTTCTTTCTTCTTTCTTATCTTTTTACCTAAGCGAGGAAGAAGAAAAACTTGGTAATTCGGTTGTTGAAAGAAAGATGATGGATGACCTTCCTTTTCCGCTGAGAGCAGGTACTCTCGACCGTAAGTGACGGGAATTGACAGACAAGTGAGAAGGATGTACGCATCTACCCGTGTGGAAGGCACATCTTCGTCAGATATCTCCACTTTTTACGATACATGCGAGAAGAAATCCCTGGGAGCTTGCCAAGTCGGACGGCGTCTTTCAACGTCCGCGGAACTCTGTTGCTTCTACGTAGTAAGATAGAGAAAGAGAGAGAGCAAGACGCACCTGCGCCTGCACCTGCACCTGCCTGTACCTGCACCTGCACCCTAGCTTGGCAAGAAACGAATCCTACGGTGAAACAGCACTGGAGAGCAAACAATACTGATACTACGGTATCAGGCCAAAGTTTAACCCCCCTGTTAGGTACCAGTGGGGCCGATTCAACTCAGGTCCACACAGCCTAAATAGCCAATCAGAGGGCCTAAATCCGTCTAACGCACCTACAGACTGCCTGCTGGCGTTTCCGCCCTATTTGATTAAGTAAGGCTAAGAGTCTCCTTTTGCCATAGGAATTAATTATGCTGTATGCTGCCAGCTTATGTTAGCTAGCTTCTATTAGCTGTTTTCTAGCATGTGTCGGGGGGGCCCTGTCCGTGGGATAATACCTGACTACGCGGTTAAACATACCCATCACACCATAGTAGTGTGTACATGAATTTACACTAGGCTGGGAAGTTCTTCCTCCTCCAGCCATGGCCCCTGGCTGTTCATGCTCCAACAGGAAGGATGCGAGGACATCCGGGCAAGGCACGACTGGGGATACCCTCATCTCAGTTGGGACTCGTAGGAGCTGCCAGAATCCCCGCTAACGCCCTTTGGTTCGTTTAAAAGTGGGCAAGGGAAAAGCCATTTGGGCAGGGGAGAACGCTAGACTAGGTAGGGGGGCTCTTTCCAAGGGGGGGGGGGTAACTAAGTTGCACATCCAGGAGATCCTGTACCTAGGCTGCCAGGGCCCACAGCAGAGGAAGGAAAGGAAAGCAATTTCACCCACCAACCCGTCTTGGGTCTTAGGACCCGGGTCCGCCGGGCCTTCTGCTGTGCTTGTATCCGTATTCAATTCGGAACTTCAGGCTTCATCGTCGAATGGAAACTGAGCCAACTTGAAGCCCGCAATTTCCTGCATGCGCTGATCACACTTCCCGTCACCCGCCGTCACTCGCCATTATCGTGCTGTCGTCGCGTCGCGTCGCCTCTCGTTCCATCCGTCTGTCTCTGGACCACCACTCGTCGTTTCTCTGCTTGTTTCCGCGCCGTCCGACGTTGAACACGTCTCGAGTAAAGACGTCGAGCGAGGTTGATCAAATCTCCTCCAGAGTTCAGCCTCTTCTCGCCCGCTTCGCTCGCGCCATGGCATGGCCATCGTGTGCATGCACAAGCTGATGAGGTAGGTGGTGTACGGATACGTGGTACGGATAGATGTCTTTCCAACTGCCAGAAGTCCATACAGTTGCGCCACAAAGCTCCGCCTCTCGTCTCGCAATGTCTTGTCATCGCATTGACTCCTTTCTTTTTTCTCAAATACATTGACAATGTTGTCGTTCCCCGCTGTCTCATTTACCTCGCGGTCATTCGTCCCCACGAAGCACAACGTCAGGGGGGGGGCGACTGAATCGCCTGACAGCAAGACCCTCCGCTGTCAATCTCGATGTGTTAGGTAGGATATGGATACACAGCCGGCCAGATATGCCGACACTGTCAATCCTTCAAAGGACTGTGCACACACACGCACAAACAGATCCCTACTGTGTTCAAAGACACCATGAACGCCCGTTCTTGACTGGATCAAGACCCCAAGGATGGATGCCCCCCGATGAATAAACTTTGGTTCCTCGACCCCTCGAACTGCCGGCGGCCGGCCGCACCATGCTGAGATCAGAGCTTTTGCCGTCTCGCCTTGTCAAGAAAAAAAAGAAAAAAGCAGACTCAGCCGCCGTCAGAGATAAACTACTGCTTCTTCTTGGTGCGTTGAGGCTTGACTCAGGAGTCAAGCCTCGGTTTGTCACGCCCCGTAGCGTGTAGCACTTTGCACGAAGACGACAAGTTTGCAAGCAGAAACGAGCTACGAAGAGGGGAAAACGAAAACAACACACAAAGACCACATCTGTCGGTTTCCAACCACCAAGACAGAAACACCCACCCCTGCGACAGGCCTCTAATGCAGGCCAAAGGCGCAGTCACAGGCACGAAATCTTGTTGGAGACCGTCCTTCCGTGCCCGGGCTCTATGCTGACTGCATCCGTATCCGCGCCTGCACGTTGCATTCACTGTGCCGCTGGCCCGCTCTGCAGCCCAGCCCACGACTTCACAATCCCAGCAAGCCACCTCTGCATTCTCATCACTTACAGCCAACAAGACGGACATTCCGTGGGGCCGCCACGACGGAGCGGCTTCGTCAAGTTCGGTCATTGGCTCCTTTCGCGGTGGCTCCCCGGTATTAGCTCCCGGTATCACCACGGGAAGCGGATCGCTATCCATTGTCTGTTCGCGCGATTGAAGAACCCAAGTCTTAATTCGAGTGTTTTTGGCTCGAGTGGGCCTTTTCGGGGGTTTGGCTTTCTGCGCCGCAGCCACCGGGTAATAATCCCTCACTTGACATCCTACCGGCTCAACTCATCACTTGGCCATGACGGATGATTCCAGCACCTCAGACTCGCGGGTCGGCTGGGTCCCGTGTCCTGGCTTTGGGGTGAGGGGTTCTAACAGTGCGGGAAACGGTTCGATATCCGAACGGAAACCTGGGTCAGTGTCCAACTTGTTTCCAGGTTTAAGCAAACCCGTTTCCCAACATGGAGACCGTGGCCGCGCAAGCAAGATTGAATCCCCCAGTCCAGACGGCCCTGTAAGCTACTCGGCAGGCTTGCAAGCCTCCGGCGCCGCTGCATCGGTTCGCGCCCCCTCCCTGGCAATCTCTGGCTCGATCCCTCGCGACCGGTCCGCACTAATCAGATGCGCCGTTCATGCTCGTTGGTCCCGTTATCAGACACAGGGAGTATCATGATCTAGGCTTCCCCTCACGAACCGCCATGTTCCCCGGTCTTTCCTCGTCCTCAAATGCCTCGTCAGCATCGGACCTTGATCCGATCCCGCGTCATTTGGAGTCTGCCCCGTTAATGACAGACGAACAGGGCCTCTCGTAGAAAGCAAAGGCTACCTTCCGTACGAGAGGCTTGCGCTAGTCGGCCAATCATTCGACTCGCCGCCATCTTGGTGTCGGTCAGTGTGTGTTGGAATGCTTTCCTGGCGCCCGACCCCCAACCCAATCCAGGGTTCTTTCAGTCCAACAGCCAGGCACAGGGAACATGCTTCTTGCGACCTGGTCTGGGCACGTCTGTAGCGCAAACATCGGGGGAATGAGGTCGATTGCACATCTCGAGACTCTGCTCAAGGCTGCGCGGATACGGATACCTATCCATGAAACGTGGAGCAAAATCGCATGTTCAATGTCATCACGTATTTCCACCGTACGGATGTCTTCCCCGAGATCATCTGCTAGCACAACGACGAAACGTCTACTCACTGTTGGAAGTAACAGGCCCACCAGGCGAATGTGACGCCCGGTCGAGAAACGACTAGATGCCCAACGGACAAGCGTCTAATTACCGCACTCCATCCGAGTTGCTGCAAGATATCAGGTCCAACGCCACGCGGCCCACTGTCAAATACCTCAGTAGTCTCTAGACTATTTTTGCTCGACTGGACTGACATTGACCGTAAGTATCTTGATTACTGCCCATGTCCCTTAGCCACCTGTCCCCCACCACTCGCGACAACTAGACGCCACCCGCGTTCCTGAAATTTACATGGTAGAGCAGCAGCAATAGTCGAAGACCCTTTCGGTGAGCTAGGAAAGTGTCGCCCAGCCTGGAGAATGTGAGATAAGAGGTAATGCCACTTCCAACACTCTGACTGATCTCGGTCAAGCTACACCCACCGGTGGTGGCGTGATCCAGGTTCTTTTTGGCAAAGCGAAGCATGCGTAGTTACATGTTCGCTCTGAACCACAAGCCCCATGCGTAAATGCACGACTGCTGGAGGAGCTTCACAATGCATCGGCGCCGCCACATCACACGGAACCGGCCAGCACAAGATGCGAAGATGTGAAGGGGGAAACAGGACCATGTAGATTGCGAGGTCGTATTCTGTGCGGCCCATCGGACACGGTTCGGAACTCAACCGAGGTCATGTCGAGCCAGCCGATTGAATCGCGGCCCTCACAGGCCAGAGAAGGTGGCAAGCAAGTCAAGCCATATATACTGGACCAGTTGACGAGCTCTGAATTTGTCTGATACATGTAAGTCGAGCGCGTCGCTGGAGTATTATCGTCCTTGCCTCATCGAACCATTGCTCACTAAAGCAGCATCAGCGCGCACGGCGTCCGTCATACGAGCCGCCAAAAACTTTTCGCGAAAGAGGGGGGTGTCATTTCCCGTCGTTTCCCAAAGCAGCCTCATCTTTTAGCCAACCATAACCGCCCCATTCGTGATTCATTTCAGTTCTCTTCCGCAGACCCTCCATCTGGTCGGAGATTTCTGTCTTGTTTACTGTGCTTGGGCGATTCACTAGATGGACGAATGGGCTCATCCGGAGGTAGTTTGACTGGTTAGATGTTGAATCTTGCAGACTTCTCCTCGGTCTGAGCTTGGACACGCAGATGCCGCGTGCAGCTGCGGGTTCAGACATCCAGACTCCCGGATCTCAGTCCCCTAGACGCCTCAGCGCATGTTTTTGACGATCCGCCCGCCGTGGCCCTGGTCATTGAGGATCCCTCTTACGGTAAATATACGGGGCCGGTGAAGTCTACAAAACTGCGACGCAGCTCTAACTAGCCTCAACATCAAGAGAATCCCCCCGAGACATGGGGCCCCTTCGCAGATGATATGTGGGCGCGGCTTCCCATCAATTCCGCCATGCGATTGGATGGTCGAGATTATGCCTGGAGAGGCGGTGGATATCTCTCATCGCAAAAGGCCGGTGTCGATGCAGAGCATGGAGAGTTGACGACGCCGCGACCAAACTTTTATGGACGCCATCAGCTCATTCGACGACGCAAATCTGGTTGTGCGGAGCATGTGTGTCCGCCGCCTTGCTTTCTGTTTGGAGCAGCCAAGCTTGGGGTCTACGCACCGCTCATTCGACTGTTCGGTATTGGTGTACAAGCCTCATGGCCTTCCGCCAGTTAATGTCTCTCCAGTGCATATTCAGACTTTTATCAGGCATTCGCTTTATCCTCGCGACAGCCTCGGATGTGAAAGAAAAGCCAAAGTCGCGTCGGGCTCACGTTCCTCGTAAGCGCAGGCGATTATCTGATGTAAAGCCCTTCTTCTGAATGCGAACGAGAGATAACCCCTCGCTAGCAAGCCTTGAGATTGGATACGAGTGAGCTGTTGACTATTCCTCGTGGGATACTCGCCCCTTTCTTTCTGACAGCCGACATGAACATAGAATACCGGACGAAGCAGTGCGAGGCGATACCGAGTGCTATACATGACGTGCGTATCCTTCAAAATGGTTGATTATCATGGTTGCCGAGCACAATTGCGCGGGTAATAGGGATGGTTGACCTTCCAGAGCCAGCAGATGTCGAACCATCACCCAACAACTTGGCGAGGGGAACTTCTTGCAGGCTTGTTGGCCAGTCCCGGACAAAATTCGTTAAATGGCGGTCTCGTCGCCCTGCAGGTCTTATGACGTTCATCTCACGAACACGAGAGGTCAACCGCATGGATGTTCGGCATTTTACCAGGCAGGTATTGACGTCGAAGACTACGTTAAGATCTCACTGGCAAACGAAACGAGGTCCGATTAGGTCATCGTTTCTATCGCCCTGGCCAAACGGAGAGTGGTTTGATGTCATTTCGCGAGGAAATCTTGGAAAAGCTGGCGGTCGCTTCGCCGTCATCTCGTTCATCGTCCCGCGAATTTATCGTTGACCGGCCCTACTTGTTTCCCGCAGATGGAGACACAGAAACAAGATATCGGGGGGGGGGGGAA
>PUHP01000397.1:0-10545 GCA_006783085.1 Colletotrichum shisoi
ATACCCATACCCATAGGTTAGAAAAATACCCAACCCAAATCTATAAGTACCTATGGGTCCCCATGGGTCGGGTATTTTTATGTCTAGCTAAAGCTATTTACAGAGCTAGATAATAATGCCTTTACTCAACGCCTTCTATTCCGGAAGGTAAAAAAAGGCTTTAGTGAGCAGGCATATGAGCTAGTAACTGCCTAGTAGAAGCTGGAGCTTCTGCAGGCCTAGATTAATAACTTAACAGTTAGGAAGAGGAAGGTAGTCTAACTGGACCCTAACACTAAGTTCGCCAACATCAAGGACATCCAGAAGGCGCAAATCAAGGCTGGCGAAAAAGAGGATATCCCAGCTGAATCCAGCGACTCTGATAACCCCAGTGAAGCTAGAAGTTGTATTGTAGTGGCATCTAAACGCAAGAAATTGTTAATCGAATATAGTGGTGTTGATGGGGATGCCCTCATTTCTAGGTGGCCCAAATGTGGGGGTGGCCCAGAAGTGGGTGCTTTGACTTACCAGTGACTTTCTGGGGATGAAGTACGTCCCTAGGCCAGGTTGACGCTTGACCCTTTTTATTCCGAAAGATGGGAGAGGAGAGAAATGTCCGTAAATGGGGTCGTGCATGGTATCCTGAGTGGAGTTGTAAGAATATTGTCGTTTGGGTGGATTCGTAAGTTGATGCGATGTCCGACGGGGGAATGAACAACCGTTACTGAAAGATTGCATGGATTGCTTGAAGGTTGTGTTGATGGGGTCGATTCGCTCGTCTCTACCTAGGGCGTGGCTGTGTGTCGCTTGACTCGACGAGTTTGACACTAATACAAAGAGATTGATACAGAAGGGTCGGCATTATCAAAGAAACGCAAGTTCAGTATGTCTGTAGCTCCTGGTTTTGTCTATTTACTCTTTTCTTTCTAACAAGATGATGCTTGATACATGTCACAAGCTCTCTTGATCTACGCACCCCCCACACACTGAATGTTTATTCCTGGATATACTTCTTCAGCCCACGGAGACGCTCCTTGGCGGTCTCGAGCACCTCGTCCTCCTTGCAGACGGCGAAGCGAATGTAGTCCTCGGCGATGTGGGCGTTGGAGTCGGTGTAGAACTCGGTGGGCGGGATGGCGGCGACGCCGACCTCTTGGATGAGGAACCAAGCGAGCTTGAAGTCGCGCGGACGGCTGGCGACGTGGGGCGGAAAGGGGTAGTCCTCGGGCAACTTGACCTTGGCCATGTTGACGAGGACGAAGTATCCGCCCTCGGGCTCCGAGTAGGGCATGCCGAGCTCTCCCCAGACCTCGTTGAACCGGTCCATCTTGCCCTTCATGTCCTTGATCGTCTCGTCCCAGAAGCCCTCCTTCTCGGCTTGCTCGAACCCTTTTGACGTTTGTTAGTTTCGTTTCTCTCATCCTTGTTTGGACGACTTGAAGGGGGATGTGTGAGTTTGGCGATCACGTACCGACAGCGCATGCCTCTTGCAGAGGCGACACGGAAGAGTAGCAGATGCGGGTGTGGGCGGCCGAGACGTGCTGGATGAGCTCGGCGGGGCCCATGAGCCAGCCGACACGCCACCCCGTGGCGTAAAAGTTCTTGCCCGCGGATCCGACGGTGATGGTCAGGCGCTCAATCTCGGGGGACAGGGTGGCGATCCTCGTGAAGGGGACGTAGTACAGGCGGTCGTAGACCTCGTCGGACAGAATGATGATCTCGTTCTTGACGCACAGGTCGCCGATCTTCTGGAGCTCTTCCTTGGAGAAGACCTTGCCGACGGGGTTGTCTGGGCCGGTGAGAGTCAGCAGGGTGTAAGGCAAGCGACACTGGAACGGGGGACAAGAACGAACGCGGTGTATTGAGGACGATCATCTTAGTCTTAGGCGTGATGGCACGTTCGAGCTCCTCAAAGTCGATGGTCCAGTTGGCGGCGGATGAGGTCGTCGTGGCACCGTCCGTGGGAGGATGCAGGGGAACGTAGGTGATGTTGCCGCCGGGCATCTCGATGTTGCTGATGTACCTAACCAGGAGTCAGCATGGCTTTGACTCCCATCACGAAGGGCGCTCCAGACCCGGGCTGGCTTACTGGTCGAAAAAGGGCTCAAAGACAATGACCTCGTCGCCGGGCTCGATGAAAGCCATGAAGGCGCTTAGCATGCCTGGTGCGCTGTTAGCCCGGCGTCTTCACGTCGTGGCCTCTCCCCTTTCTGGCTCGCGAACCGGATCTTACCCTCGTTTGCGCCAGTGGTAATGGTGACCTCAGTCTCCGGGTCCAGCTTGCGGCCCCAGTGCGGCGAGTAAGCGTCTGCAATGGCCTTCCTCAACCTCGGGCGGCCCTTGGTAGGGCTGTACTGGTTGCACTCGACACGGTCCAGCGCCTGCTTGGCGGCGTTGAGAATGAAGTCGGGTGGGTTGTAGCCAAAGAAACCCTGGCCCATGTTCACGATGGGCTGCTTAGGCGAGGCGGCGGCAGCCTCGTTGATGATGGACCTGGTCACGACAGTTAGCAAACGTCTCTTTAAAATTCTCGCGCTGTGCGTCAGTCACAATGACTGTGCTGTGTCTGTCTCCCGGCCCTCACAAACAAGGACCGGAGCTCGGGAGTACACACCAGACATCCTGTCGACGGCCGGCAACTCGGGCCGCGGGCTTGATCTTGCTGCTGAGGGACATGGTGGAGGAGTGGAAGGCTCTTCTGGCGGTGCTGCTGCTGGTCGTGATGCGCGACCGGAAGAGAGGGAGGACGAAGGAGTTCATGGACGTAGGAGAGAGGGCCCCTAGTGATGAGAAATCCAAATCGGAGCGGCACGGAGGATCAAGTTGACCAACCCTCTCTCAGGACTCAAGCAGACCAGACGATGCTCCGAAAATTGGCAGACGCTGATTGCTTGTCGGCGCGTCGAGACCCATTCCCGTCTGGAGAGCTAGAATGGCGTAATCGGCCGTCCCGATGTTCGGGGGGGAACTTCGCTCTGTAGCGGGGTGAGCCGGCCCAATGCGCTTTGTGGCGGGGTAGAGTAGGTCCCACTTTTTCGTATTACGTAACCTCCATGAGCCGACCCTGAGTTTATCCGATGGAGTTGGAGTAACCCACCAAACCCCCCAATCTTATCCTACCTACCCCAATCTCTCCAACATCGCATTCACCATCACTTTCTTCCTTTAAACTCTTTACTTTTTGCCTTCTGGCCGGACTACTGTTCTTCATCTGGGTTTTCCTAATCTCTAGCCCCTGAAACGACGAAAGATACCATCTTGCTAAGCCCTTCAACTCTGGCAGCAAGATGTAAAAGCTCCTTTCGCAGCCTCAACGCGTTCTAGCAGGCACACAAAACAGCATTGACTTCTCGTTTTGTGAGCCGGGATTCATGTGCAAGGCGCCGAGAAGGACATGACACTAGACTGTTCGCCAAAAATAGTAGATCAATGCATAGAAAAGAAATGATGGCGGCCTTCCGGCGAATCGACATGGCAGTCTCTAAGCCAGAGTCTCGCGCCATTTGGGATCCTGAATCTCAACGCGCCGTGAGAAATCACTTGTTATTCGACTGCCATCATGTTAATTGCCGATCATGATGGTAATCACAACTACCCATACTGCTAGGACTTCATAATCTTCCACGCTGTTTATTATCCGATCTTTAACGAGGCATCTGCGAAGACTGTTGAGTGGCTCGCAGTCTACGCCGAACCCTCTGCTGATGATAACATTTTCCTCAAGTCGCTCCAGAACAGAAAGCCCAGAGACCCTCTAGGGCCTCTACCCAACCAGAAACTCTGGATTCGGTATTAGAACGAGACGATGAAGGACGTAGAGAGGCTTGCTAACCAGCGTCGGGGAAGTGGGCAGAGAGTTCAACTGTTGGGTCAGCCAGCGCTGAAACTCAAACGGTAAGAGCGATGTACCCAGCTTCCGTTTCCGTCTCTACCTGATGCTCGACCAGCAGAATGTCGATGTCATTCTGGCCTTGCCCGAGGACCCCCGCGCCAGTTCCGAGAGACATTCGCACCTGTTAACTCGTTGTATCAAGTTCGTCACTAGCGAGCAATTGGCTGATCGAAGTATACTTTGGCTTCATGTGGGACTAAATAATTGCTTATGGTCAACACATTTTTGGGTCAGAAGATCCGGATTCCATGTATTAAGAAGCGGAAAGATCGGCCGACGAGGTTCGAGGGGCTCTGATTTTCTGGGTTTGGCCAGATGAGAACTGCTAGTATCACGAGCCGTCAGCGTGCTTGTCACGATACACAGCAGCGAGAACCGCAAGAATGTTCCAAGACTGCGGATGTGAGAAAATTGAGAACATCGGTGTATCGTCGCATTGCAAACAGCTTCTTCTGTCGAGACGGTGATGCGCGTCAATGTAGGACATTCAATCTGCCAGAAACCAGCACCGCCATCTTCACCAGGGCGATGTTGATGTCAGATTACAAGCAGATCGTGACAAAGCTATTGCCGTTCTCGGACACACCATTGCTAGTCAGCGGTGCAACATATATGAGATTTCCAAAGAAGCCAGTGGCGCCAGTCAGGTTGCTGCAATTGTGGTTTTCTCCAGGGTTGAACATCCGTATTTCACCGGGCTCTGGAGAACGCGCGCTTCAAGGCCGGAGAAAGTGTCCAAGAGATGATTGTGCTGGGCGACACACAAATCAACCTTACCGTCTGCATTAAGCCGTTCCGAGACTAGCGTCATGCGCTTGGATCTAGTGTAGCGCCTTCCTTCAATTCCGTTCCCCTGTATCCCTCCAAAAAAAAACCATGTCTGTCCCGAGGCTGCATGATATCGATGACCACTTGTTGCCGTTGGAATGCGAAAATGCAAGAACAAGAAACGTGGAAATGCGAGCGGCTACACGGCAGCGCCAGGGCAGCCACCCCATCACCCAGCACCCAGCACCCAGCACCCAGCGCCCAGCACCCGCTAGCCGCGTACACACAAATACAACAACCTGAGGGACCCCGAAACATTCCTCACTCTTACTCCCTCCCATCAACAACGTCCGTGTCACTGTCATTGTCATCCTCAATGTCAATGTCGCCTCCTTCGAACAGCTGGTGCAGTCTCGCCGAGCTCAACCGCGCCTGATTCGCACCGCGATGCGATGCGCTGATTCAAGCCTTTCCGCAGGAGCCTCACAGACATCGACTTTCCTCCAGATACGCAAGAGACGCAGATAGACACGCGCAGACTATGGCCCTCAACTTGCGCCTGCGGGTCGTGATCCCCATCGTCGCCCTCATCGCCCTCGCTGCCGTCCTCGTCCGCTTCCGCGAGAGCATCGCCAATACCGACTCGCTCTTCAGCCTCCCTTACCACGCAAAGACCGCGAATGGCGAGCACCCGTCGTCGTCGTCGTCGTCGCCAAACTCTCCGATAAAGGCGGATCCGAACCCGAAACCCAAGCCGAACCCCAAACCCCTTTCCGAACAGACCCCCGTTTACAAACCCGCGCCGAAATATACCCCGCCGCCCGTCATCGACCCCTTCCCGCTCCTCGCCAACACCGATTCCCCGCCGCCCCCGATCCCCGCACACAATGTGCCCCGGCCCGACCTCCACAAAACCTACGGCCTCGACCGCCCGCCGCCGCTGTTCATCGGCTTCTCGCGGCAGTGGCCCATCCTGCTCCAGTGCGTCGTCAGCTACATCACCGCCGGCTGGCCCGCCTCGGGCATATACGTCGTAGAGAACACGGGCGTGCAGTTTGCCAACGCCCGCGGCAACCTCACGCTGCAGAACCCCTTTTACCTCAACCACACCACCCTCCGCCGCCTCGGCGTCAACGTCCTGCAGACCCCGGCCCTGCTCTCCTTCTCGCAGGTGCAGAACGCCTTTCTCCACGAGGCCCACGCCAACGGCTGGCCCTACTACTTTTACTCCCACCAGGACGTCCTCGTCTTCTCCTTTGAGGACGGGCCTGACGACCGCCACCGCCCCGGCGACCGCGCCTGGGAGTACTACGACGACGCCGACCGCCATGAAGGCGCCCGGCCCGCCGCCGCGGGGCAGCCGGGCTACCGCACCATATACGAGAACTGCCTGCGCGACCTAAACACGACGCTGGCGAGGGGCGAGCGCTGGGGGTTCCGCTGGTACCAGTACGACCACCTGACGCTCGTGAACCGCGACGCCATGGACGCCATCGGGGGCTGGGACTCCCTGATCCCCTACTATGCGACCGACTGCGACATGAACGCCCGGCTGACCATGGAAGGCTGGTCCATGAAGCACCGACGGGCCGGGCTGATCAACGACGTTTCGACCCACCTCGAAGACCTGGCCGTGCTTTACAGGGTCCCGGGCACGAAACCCAGATTTGTCGACCCGAACCCTCCTCCCCCTCCCGCGCCCGACAAGAGGACCGACAACGAGGGGCGGGACGAAGCGAAGCGGCCGACAAAGGCCACAGCCACGCCCGCCGGCGCAGACTACTTCCGCGCGGTCGTCGACGTCGGCTTCGACATGACCAACTACAAGTACCGCGACAGTGACCACAACCGCAACTCGTGGCAGAAGAGCCAGCACGGCGGCGCGGGCGAGCCCTACTACTACGACCCGGAGGGCTTCGCCGAGGCCTTTGAGGTGCTCGTCGGCGCGGGCCGCAAGATCTTCGAGCTCAAGTGGGGCCGCGGCGGGTGCGACATCGCCGAGGGCTACGGCCTGAAGATCGAGGACCAGTGGCGCGTCATGTCCGCCAAGAAGAAGGACGGCTGAGAGAGACGTATGAGTCGTGATACCCCGGTGCACATGATCTTGACGGCCGTTTGCCACCAAGTGCATGAGTTAGAATCCTGTTTTTTTTTTTGCCTCTGTTGATTTTCCCCGTGACACCACGCGCACGAGTCAGTATCTGTCTATCGACGTCATAGAGGACCAGTGCACGTAAACATGTATAGAACATGTCAAGATATTGTAGTGACGAGTAGGTAGGTTGGCAGAGCACTCACTCCGTCAGTGTGTAAGCGTAGAGACGCATTAGACTTCACGAAATGAAAAGAGGCATGTTTGTGATATCTTTGGTATTCAGTGGTCGATGCCATCCATCTATGCGGAGGGTGGGAAAGGATGTGCACATCTCTCGTCTTTCGGAGTTCGGATCTTCCAGCGCTAATGCCATGCGGATGCGTATCGGAAGAGGGAAAAAGAAAATAGGAAAAGAGAAATAGGTAGAACAGATGAAAAGATTTCGTACACATGGTCTCAAAAAAAAAAAAGGAATACCCCCAATACGCCATACCCGTTCTATCTACATAGGTATTGCCCTCCGCCTGTCAATCCAGAATAACACACGGAGCGATAGGCTCACCGCAGTATCCAACTGCTTTGCTTTTCCCTCTCTCTGGGCCAAAATGCTCCCACTCTCTCGCGGACGTATCATTATAGATAAAGGAAAGAAAAAAGAAAAGGGGACGTGACACGGCCCGATGCGAGCTCATGCATCGGTGATGTTTCTTGTTGTTGCCAGAGCACCGGGGGCCTGAATGTCGCCCACCAGGCCGGCCGTCTTGAAGCCGCTGGCGGTGGCGGCGATCTGGGACTTGGGGGCGTACCCAGACTTGGCGCCGCCGCTGCTGAGAACTTCCTTGCGCGTGACGTTGAGCTTGTCAGCGGACAGACCCATGGACTGGAGAAAGCGGACCGTCTCGGTCCACTCCTTGTCCTTGCGAGCCTCGTTCCAGCCGAGCTCCTCGGCCATGACGTCAATGACGCGGGGCAGGGCGCGGAGGGCGGACTCGGCATCCAAGAAAGCGAGACGGGTGCGGCGGGAGATCAAATCGGTGGCGGTCAAGGCAGCCTCGGCTCGGACACCGTGACGGATCTCGCCGACAACAAAGGGGAAGTTGGGCAGGATGCGCTCGGAAGAGAAAGCAGCAACCGACCAGGCGCGGTCACCGTAGTTGTGAGCCAGGTGGTTGGCCACGTCGGCATCGAGGGAGAACTGCGAGCTAAGGTGGGCGGGCAGGTGCTTGGAGAAGCCGTGGGCGCCGACGAGGGGCACGTTGGTGGTGATACACTTGCCAGTGGTGGTGAAGGCGGGGAGGCCAGCACCAGAGATATCCGGAAGGGTGACGGGCTTGGGCTCGAGCTTGAAGGTCTTGATGGCCTCATCGACAGCATCCTCGGCCATCTGGCGGTAGGTGGTCCACTTGCCGCCAGCGCATGTAAGAAGGCCGGAGTCGGAGACGGTGACGAGGTGGGAGCGGACGAGGGACTCGGTGTTTTTGGCGTTGGGATCCTTGACCAAGGGGCGGATTCCTGGCAATGGCTGTTAGATTTATCTGCGCATTGAAAACGGAGCGTGGGAAGAAGAAGACTCCAAGAACTTACCAGACCAGGCGGCGAGAACATCAGAGCGAGACAGGGCAGATTCGGGGGTGATGAGCTTGTTGACCTCCTTGAGGATGAACTTAATGTCATCTTCGCGGGCAATGGGCTCGCGCTCGACGGGGGCAGCGTTGTCCGTGGTTCCCGCGAGCGTGTATCCTTGCCAAGGCAGCACGAAAATGACGCGACCGTCCGAGGTGGCAGCATCGAGAAGACCGATTCCGTTGGGGCAGATATCGCCAGGCAGCATGATGTGGGCGCCGGAGGCGGGGGCAACAATAGGCTTGCGGTCGGGGTTGTCCATACGCTCGACGGCGTCAGCGAAGGGGCCGGTAGCGTTGATGACACCCTTTGCGCGGACGGTGAAAGAGTCGCTGCCGGGGGTCATGGCATCGCGGACCTTGGCGCCAGTGATCTTGCCGTTGGGGTTCTTTTCCAGAGAGGTGACCTCGACGTGATTAAGCACGGTGGCGCCGTAGAAGGCAGCAGTCAGGGCGAGGGAGACGTTCATGCGGGAGTCGTTGTGCTGGCCATCGTAGTAGACGAGAGCACCAACCATGTTGTCGCGGCGGAGCATGGGGAAAGCCTCGAGGGCCTTGTTGGTGGAAACGTAGTAGGAGCTCTCAAGGCCCTGGGAACCGGCGAGGAGATCGTAGGCCTTGGTGCCGGCCCAGAAGTAGGGGGTCTGCCACCACTTCTGAATGGGCAGGAGGATAGGCAGAGACGAGGACAGATGCGGGGCAACGTTGAGGAAGGTCTTGCGCTCGTGCAGAGCCTCCATGACAAGCTCGAGCTGGGAGTAGTCGAGGTTCCAGACGGCCTTTTCGAGGTAGCGGACGCCGCCGTGGACGAGCTTGGTGCTCTTGGACGAGGTTCCGGCGGAGAAGTCATCGCGCTCGACGAGAGCGACCTTGAGGCCGCGGGTCACGGCATCGAGGGCAATACCGGTGCCGGTAGCACCGCCGCCAATGACGAGCAGGTCGTACTCGTGGTCATCTGAGTTGTGGGCGCGAAGGTCGGCCAGCTGAGAGGCGCGATCCTTTGTGGCGGGGAACGAGGGCGGCACGATCTTGCCCTGGCTGTCGCGCTTCAGCTCAACGAGCGGCTTGTCGAAGCTGTGAGCCCCGCGGCCGCTGAGGAAGGTCGAGTAGGCGACGACACCACCAGTGGCGGCGACGGCCGCGATGGCGACGGGCCTTCTCAGGCTCGAGAAGCGGGACGCCATGCTGTGGCTGGGTCGCTCTTCTCTTCTCTTTTCCCTCGGGGTAGATTTGGACCGAGGCCGAAAAGGGACGAGAGAGTGTTGTGATGGAAGGCAAGCAGCAGGTCGACGAATCCCCAGCGTGGAGTGGTACGTCTGCGGTGATGGTAGTAGCTGTAGTATTGGTGGAGGGGTCACAGGTGATGATGATCCTGCTGGAAAGTAGAGGAAGGGGGAGGAGGAAGGGGAGGGAGGAGAGGGGAAAAAAGGGGAAAAAAGGTAGAGGAAGCGGAAGCTCGATGCCTTAAGAGGGTCCGGATGGAGTGAGGACGTAGATCGGCAGATGTCAGAGGCCGACCGTTGGCGACGAGCGAGAAAAAAAAAGGAAGAAAAAAAAGTAAAGAAAAGCAAGAAAGAGCTCCTTCGGGCTGGGCCGCCTCAACCGCAAGGTAGGCGCTTCGATTCGTGGAATGACACCACGAGCTCAGGCAGGAATGGCGCCATTCGTAGAGAGCGAAATCTTCCGTTGGACAGGGCAGGGCGGGAACAGTAAGGTCGCGTTTGTAAAGAGTACCTATGACAGGGTAGGGCAACATAGGGGAGGTAGAGAAAGAGGGAGGGGAGGTTCTATGGGGAGAGAGGAGTGACAGAAAACAAGCCAAAGCAGAGAAGAGGCTAAAAGTAGATCGGGAAGGGGGACGGGGGCGGTACGGAGATACCTTGTCGTGGAGATGAGAAGCAAGGCAAGGCAAGACAACTTGCAGACCAGAAGAAAGTTCTCAGTTTGGCTGGTAGCGACAGACATGGCTCATGGCTCGCATCGGATTGGACTGGACTGGACTGGACTGGATTGGATAGGATTGGGTTGGATCGCACCCCCACGTGGTCCGGCAGCTGGCTTCAGTTTCTGGCATTCACCATTACGGATAGATACCTACCTACCTACACTAACGATGTACTACAGTACCCTCGAGCCCCCCCCCCCCCCCCCCCCCCCCCCCCCCCCCCCCCCCCCCCCCCCCCCCCCCC
>PUHP01000398.1:12739-26129 GCA_006783085.1 Colletotrichum shisoi
CCCCCCCCCCCTCCTGGGTACGAGGAGTTGACGACTCGCGACCATAGTGTACAATGTTATTCCACATTGGGCAATATGGATCTCAAGGGATTTCATTCAACTGTTGTAGCTTCGGCTCCAAGGAGCCGGGGGCGTTGGTCGATCTCCAACTGCCGGTGGAGGCTCACTAGATGGAAATTGATCATGATTTGGTAGGCAGAAGAATCTTCAAACGGTACGCGACCAAACGTTCTTTAAGCTCATGCTCTCCTTTCCCACGGAATCGTGTCTGCTAGCCAGCCAGCCAGCTGTGCACTTTGTCGGGATAACGCCAAAACACACACCACATACTGTTTCCGTGCTTCGTCATCTTCTCTCTTTGTTTACCGCCCGTTGGGTATCTGTGGGCGCCCGGGTGATCCCGGCATCCGCCAAGATGGTTCCCGAAGCTCTCAAGGCGGCGGTGATTGAGATGTGGGTTGAGTACGCCGTGGGAGTCCTGGTTCTGTTTCTTCGCATCTTCACGAGATTTTCTCGAGTTGTCGGCTGGAAATGGCAAGGCGACGATTACTTGGCAATTGCGGCAGTCATCTTTTTCACAGTGAGTTCGAATCCCGACTTCTCATAGAAACGGCCCCCCCTCCCCAAAGGCGCTTTCTTCTTCTTCTTCTTCTCCACCCCCCGGAGCTGGCTCCGCTAACGATTCTGTGCAGTTCGAGGTGATGATGTGCCAGATCATCGGTAAAGAGGAACCCGTCGATAAAGATCGTGGCTTGTTGTCTAACACGCGAAACCCATTTAGTTGAGAAAGGAAGCATCACCGGAATGACGGACGAAGTTGCCCTGACGCTGACGCCGGAGGAATACAAGAGTCACGAGGTGGGAGCAAAGTGGCTGTTTGCCGCGTGGTACATCTACGTCAGCATGATTTGGAGTCTGAAGGGCATCATGCTCTTCTTCTTCGCGAGAGTCACGTAAGTCTACCCTTGGAACAGAAGACCCTTGGCCACGCCCAGCAGCCATGCTCATCGCTGCATTTCACAGCAAAACTCTCCCCGAAGAGCGTCTTGTCAGAATGGTGTCCGTCGTGACAGTGGCTGGCTATTTGGCAACCCTCGGCGTCGTCGCCGGCCATTGCCGTCCAATGCACAAGCTGTGGCAGGTGTACCCATACTCAGGAGGTGAGTAGAGTAGCCAACATGAAGAAGGTCTGCTTCTGGTTTCTCACGACTGGTAGACGACTGCTCGCAAAACACTTCAAAGTACTATGCTTTGGTCTCGACGAATGTTGCATAAGTTCAAGTACTCGTCAAAAGACTCGACCGGCAAAGCTTTACTGAACAACTGCAGGACCGACATCATGATCATGTACATTCCCATCCCGTTGTTGTGGAGGCTCCAAACCACGCCGAGGAAGTAAGCAGCAACAACCGCTCCCTATCGTATTCATCCTTTCGAGTTTCCTCACACGATGCAACACTAGGAAACTGGCATTCGGCCTCATGTTCTGCGCCGGCTTCTTCATCATCATCTGCACCCTGCTTCGATGCATCATCTGCTTGCCCACCCCCCGACTCCCGAGCGACTCGACTTGGGGCTCAACTGGTCCATCCGGGAAACGGTAAGTTGACTGATATACGCGCGCCGAGTCGTACCGCTTTCATGGCTTGGCTGCTGACAAGTGACAACCCATCTCCCCTTCGCAGGTCGTCGCCATCATTTGTACGAACGCTCCGTCGATCAAGCCGCTGTTCCCCAGTCGCAAAACGGGCTCCGCCAACACCAGCACCCCTTCCGGACCGGGGCTGGTGACATTTGGCGGAAGCGGTGGCACGCACAAGATGTCGCGCATCAAGGGGAGCCACCAGAAGCTGGACGACACCTCCGTTGGGAGCCAGGAGCACATCGTCAACCCGAAGGGCACCAGGAACCAGACGACCGCGTTCGCCGACGACCACAGCTCCGACGACGGCGCGAACTACAACAGGGGGATCCAGGTCACCAAAGAATACACGGTCGAGGTTGGTAGGCTGTTGGAGGAAGGGGAAGAGAGCGTAGCTGCAGGTGGTGGGTGCCTGGCGATGATTGTTGGAGAGTAATTGATAGCAGAAGCCAACTCGGTCTTAACCACCCAGCAGTACGGGCACTCTTACCATGACAGCGAGGAAAGTTCAAGCCATCTGCGATAGCCCGTTGTGCTGCTGGCAGTCAGCCACGGACTTTTGATACACCGTTTTACGAATTGTTCGATTCAGCTGCCAGATCTTCGGCATCCGCTACGCAGCCCATGCATCTTCTGCTAGTTGCATCATTTAGCATCGTCTCGTCCCTATTCCGTCTGGGTTCGAACTCTGAAAGTTGATGACAGTCTCTGGCACCATACTCCTCCCTACAGCCAAAGTGGTCGGTTGACCAAGGTGATGTTTGTTGTGGAGGTCCAGTTGGTATCACGGTCTATCCACAATAACATGCTCAGGAGCGTATTGTTTATCTCGATTCTTAGCTGAGGCGAAACGCACTGGAGCATATCGTGGCGTCGTTCCCACCATGCCGTCATCTGCCCTGCCTCTATGCTCCCGCGACAACAGGTAATGCTGTGGGCGGCCTGCGGAACCCCCGACAGCTGAATCCAAACTGCCAGGCCTAATGTCTATTCCTGAATACTTCCCAAGTGCGCGGGTCGACATACGAACCATCTCCAAGTATGAGCTGCACCACACGTGCCTCCATTGAGCGGATGGCACCCCTAACACATGGAATGCAAGCCACCACCATACGCGTCCAACTCTTTGAGTCGGGTCAGCCGAGACCCCGTCGCTTTCTCATCGGGACGTAGGTCGAGATTGTGACTGGATCTTTCAACGCCCTAGTCTGGTCTGACAGACATTTGGGTACCTCCTTGTCTGCTGTGCCGCGCGCGAAGCACCTCTCATTGGTTGTTCAAGGGTTGAAGGATGCGAACCTAGAGAGGCAAGCCGGCCTGGTCCGGGCAAATCACTGGCGATCGGGTTGAACAAGACTCCGTGTCTCGGCATTAAGACGTATCACCGTTACCTGTGACTGAACATACCTACTAGTGTGTGCATCAAATGGGACTGATGCCGTTGACGAGGGGCTATAAGCGTACACGTTATATCGAAGCTTCGCTCCCATCTGCAGAAGCATACACAACACATCATTACTCAAGCCAGACTAGAACCAACCACAGAAGCGAGAATCTTACTTATCATCACTCAGCTTGCGCCCCAACGTGCCCGATCCAACACACCACAAAACAATGTCGACCTTCTGCAGCAAGTCGGTGGTCTTTGAACCAGAAAGCGACATCCCCGATCTCGCGGGAAAAGTCATCGTCATCACGGGAGCCAACGCCGGCCTCGGTAGACAATGCGTCCTGGAGTTCTCCCGACACAACCCGGCCCAGATCTGGCTTGCCGCACGCAACCTCGACAAAGCCGCGGCCGCCGCAGACGAGATCCGGCAAAGCGTCCCCAGCGCGCCGATCCGGCTCCTCGAGCTGGACCTCACCTCCTTCGAGTCGGTCAAAAGAGCTGCGCAACAGCTGCTGTCCCGAGCGGATCGTCTTGACATCCTGATGCTCAACGCCGGCATCATGGCCACGCCGCCCGGGTTGACCAAGGAGGGCTACGAGGTCCAGTTCGGCACCAACCACATGGGCCATGCGCTCTTCGCCAAGTTGCTGCTTCCGCTCCTGGACAGGACTGCCAAGAGCAATCCCGACTCGGACGTCCGGATCGTCTCGCTCTCGTCCCATGGCCACACCTACGCCGCCAAGGGGGGACTCAAGTACGACACGCTGAAGACGGACGCAGATGCTCTGGGGTCGTACGGCCGGTACACCCAGAGCAAGCTGGCCAACGTCCTCTGGGCGCGGCACATGGGCAAAGAATTCCCGCAGTTCACCGTCGCTTCCGTCCACCCGGGCGTCGTCAGCACCAATTTGGCCGCGGGGACGACCGGCTCCCCCAAAGTCCTGCAGTATCTAATGGGCTTCGCCAACAGGTGGCTCGTTACGTCTGTGGAGAAGGGTGCCAGGATTCCAGGAACCAGCTCTGGGCGTCCGTGTCGAAGGATGTCGAGACCGGACAGTATTACGAAGCCCGTCGGGGTGGGCGGCCAGGCGAGCGAAGAAGGACAAGACGATGTGTTGGCCGAGGGACTCTGGGACTGGACAGAGAAGGAGTTGCGATCGCATGGTGTTTGATTCCTGGTGTTTGATTCCTGGGGTTCGGATCCTGGTGTTCGGATCCAGAGGCGGACGCTGAGCGGCAATGTTGTTATAGTTTGGCGCGACGACTCTTGCATTGTATTATCACGAGTCGTTTAGCATGTTAATTATGGTAAAATGTGTGTAGGATACTAGGATTGATAGATGAGTTGACTTTCGGTTTTTGATATAATACAATAGCAAGCAGCGTGTCCTTTCTCACTTACTGTCCCCCCCTTTTCTTTTTTTTCTTCTTTTTTTTCTTCTTTTTTTTCCTCTTTTCGATTCACTGTAGGAGTTCTTCGTCATATTGGCTATTCTTGACTATGCCACCTAAAACCACCTATCATCAGACACTTGATCATTAGGTATTAGTTGATGAACAATGTGTTGTTGATGATTCTGTTTCAAACCATACACAGCTCACTGAGCCACCCTAAGCACAAGCACAAGAACATCAAACCCTGCTCATCGGGCGCTTACAACGGAAATCCGGTGGCTTGGGGGGGGGGGAGGGTGCAGTGCAGCAAAGCAAACAGTTGTCAGTGGTCACACAGAGTTTGTGGGGATGGATGGCCCGCAATCTTTTTTTGCTCGTCTCACTTCCCTTCCCCCACAAAACCTCTTCAAAGCAAACCCTGCGACGTATCATCATGACAACTTCACCGCCCGCAACAGTTGCTACGCCATATTGATGCCAAGAAGAAGCCACTCGCCTCCGAGGCGGCTGCCGGAAGCTGAGCCCGAGGAGCTCTACGGGCCCGAAGTACGGCTAGAAGAGGAGGCCTTCGCCTGGTACAACCCGGACAAGTGGTATCCCGTCGAAATCGGACAGGTGTTTGAGTCGCGGTACCAGGTGCTCTTGAAGTTGGGCTTCGGCTCGGCTTCGACCGTGTGGTTGTGTCGCGACCTGAAGTAAATCTCATCCCCCCGCCGTGGACTCGGGTTTTTCTTTCTTTCTTTCTTTCTTTCTTTTTTTTCTTCTTTTTCTTCTTCTTTTTGGGTGAGACAGACTTACTGACTATGAACTAGCTTACGTTCCCATGTCACTTTGAAGGTATACGAAACGGGTCATCGGCAGGCCCTGAACGAGGAAAGGGTGCTTGACCATCTGTGGCGTGTTTCCTCAGACCACCCAGGTCGGAACCTGCTTCGTTCGATCAAGGCCAGCTTCGAAGTATCGGGCCCGGTAGGACCACACGTGTGTCTCGTTTTCGAAACGCTCGGCCTGTCGTTGGCAGATATCCGGGAGCTCGCTGGTGGGAAAGTCCCGGAAAACCTGCTGAAAGGTCTGATATATGCTCTGCTGCTGGGTCTGGATCACATGCACTCCGAGGCGCACGTAGTTCACACAGGTATGTGGGGAGGGTGGAACTCTTACTCGAGCGCCTCAAGGAGTCAAGTTGAAAAGGGGCTTTCTTTCTCTCTCTCTCTCTCTCTCTCTCCGAGACTGCATCACTGACCAACGTAACAAGACATCCAAGATGGAAACATCATGCTTGCGATCACGGACACGTCGATCCTCGACGACCTCGTGGAAGCCGAGTGGGCCTTGCCTAGTGCGAGGAAGATTGTGGGCGAACGGATCACCTACGCATCCACCGGGCTAGAGATCCCCGACGACCCTGGCGATCCCATCATTTGCGACTTTGGTGATGCTCGGTTCGGCGACGGGCCGTTTGAGGGTCAGGTGATGCCCGATCTGTACCGTGCCCCCGAGATCATCATCGGAATTCCTTGGGACGAGAAGATAGATATTTGGGCGCTGGGACTCATGGTGAGACCGTGGAGCCCCGGTTTCTGGCTGGGCAACACATGCTAAAGCAAACCCTGCAGATCTGGGACTTGTTCGAAGGGAAGCTGCTGTTCAACACCAGGCACCGAGACCGCACGGCATCACGAGCAGCGCACTTCGCCAGGATGGTATCTCTCTTGGGCCCGCCACCCGATGACCTGATGGAGAGAGGCTCGTCGTGGAAAGAGCTGTTCGACAAAGAAGGTGTGTGGAATGGAATGTTCATCGAACAGCAAAGTTGGATCAACAACGCTAATATCAATGGGGGGGAACCCCCCTCTAGGGAAACTAATGATGGATGGCGAGATACCGGAATCGTCGCTCGAGGAAGAGGAGGGTAATCTGGAAGGGTCCGAAAAGGCCGAGTTCCTCGTCTTTTTGAGAAAGATGCTCCAATGGAGGCCGGAGGATAGACTGTCGGCGCGAGAACTGATGGAGGATCTTTGGCTGAACCGCCAACAATCTGATGAGTAGACGGGCGACCCAACCCTCCGTTCCAAAGCATGACAAACCAACGACCAAGACCACTCTCGTGACAGTGCGCTATCGACCCCAGTTTGCGCGGGGGCGGAGAGTTACACGGCCGATCGTGTCATGCGTGATGTGTCACGATGCTTCGTTAGAAAACCAACCACAGGGGTTGTATTGGGTATAACGTTATGAAGTCTTTGTTCTCTGACCAAGGTAACCAACCGGCTTTTCGCCATTCAATGACCTAGATCTCACGACATTGGGAGCAGCACCCTTGCCAACTGCACTCTTGGAATAGTTTGAGCCGCGGTGTTTGCGGTTCAACTTGTCCGTCCCGGAAAAGCAGCGGCACAAGGGGGGGCCCCAAGTTCCAACCACGATGGCAACGCAATCAGGGATCGGAATCGGAGCGGCTCAATGACCTATCCCCCGAGACTTGCAATCCCTCTCTCTCTCTCTCTCTCTCTCAGGGAAACTTTGGGGAGTTCGAACAACATTCCCATCCCAAGATGATTAAACCGGTACGAAGATCAACCGGCCAGCCAAATCACGCCACAATCTGTTCCTAAACTCTAAATTTAATGACAACCCTGCAAGTGGGCACCTCAGTTTGTCCTAGCCAGACAGTCCAAGATCGTTACGAAGACAGCCAAGTTGCGGTCCCGTTGATGCGACATTTCTAGCCAGTTTCCCGGGGCCCTTGAGGTCCTAGGGTCTTGCAACGCTGGGTATGTGACGATTATTGACAGGGCACGGGGGATGGCTTGAGACCGAACATATTGCATTGCCGCCAAACTTGAATCCCGGTTTTGAGTTTCTGAGAGGTCCGGCTCGAACGATCATCAGCCGGACGAGCCGGACTGTGCAGCATGTCGCTGAGGGGAAGTGTATTAGAATAGGGACACTACACTTGCTACCTCAAGTCGACAATAGACCTCATCAGTTCGAACCGCAACACAGCCAGCCACCTTCCATCCCTTGTCGCAAAAGACCTCTTTTCACGCAGAAACGGTTCGCCAACATCGAAAGCCACAAATGTCTAGATACGCCAGCGTCCACGTCGACCCTCAGGGCCCGGGAGATGCGCGTCCCACCGCCCTCCAAGTCGTCGAGGACGAAGGCCTGATCGGCAAGCTCGCCGGCAAAGTCGTCCTCGTGACGGGCGCCAACGCGGGCATCGGCGCCGAGACGGCGCGTGTCATCCACGCCACGGGCGCCACGCTGTTCCTCACGGCCCGGGACCCGGCCAAGGCCCAGCAGGCCGTCGACGCCGTCAGGAACGGGCCCGGTCCCAAGTCCGGCGCGCCGATCCACGCCATCGAGCTCCGCCTGGACTCCCTGGCCTCGGTCCGCTCGGCCGCCGAGGCCTTCCTCTCCAAGAGCGACAGGCTGAACCTGCTCATCCTCAACGCGGGCGTCATGGCCACGCCCGAGGGCCGGACGGAGGATGGCTTCGAGACGCAGTTCGGGACCAACCACTTGGGGCATTTCCTGCTCTTCCAGCTGCTGAAGCCCGCGCTGCTTGCGGCCACATCACCCGGTTCCGAGTTCCAGTCTCGCGTCGTGTCGCTCTCGTCTCTGGCCCACCATCTCGGCAAAGTACGCCTCGACGACTTCAATTTCGAGAAGGAGCCCTACCAGCCCTGGACTGCGTACGGGCAGTCCAAGACAGCCAACCTCTACTTTGCGAGCGAGCTCGAGAGGCGCCACGGGTCCAAGGGGCTGCACGCCCTCTCCGTGCATCCGGGCGTCATCGCCACCGGCCTGTTCCAGTATCTCCCGCAGGAGCAGCGGGAGACGTTCTCAAAGGACGAGTCGGTGCAGAAGAGAATGAAGAGCATTCCGCAGGGCGCGGCGACCACGGTCTACGCTGCGTTGAGCAAGGAATGGGAGGGCAGGGGCGGCAAGTACATCGCCGACCTCGTGGAGCAGGGCCCGGCTCCCGAGTCGGGGGACAGCCGCTCTGGGTACGCACCTTGGGCTTATGACGAGGACGCGGCGAGGGAGCTTTGGGAAAAGTCGAACAAGCTGGTGGGCTTTGAAGAGGACTGATGGCAAGGCATCAGAGGCATTTGGATGTTGATTCATGAATTGACGGCTTGTATATTGTTCGGTCAGACAGTGGCGGCGGTGTTGTCATCTTATTGCGACTTCCACCTATGTTGGAGTAGCTGTCAGTTGAATCAATTTCACCATTTGAACAACTTTGCCAGGAAATCCGCCCCTGTAGCAAACAATATTTGTTGGGAGTCACAATCTTACTTTCAGCTCATCTCTATGAGAATATTCCTTGACTTACATGGCCTCGTCGGTGGTAATTATCACACAACGTTCGCCGAGTATCAGCGCATCATCACTCACGCGAGCAATCGAGATCGCAGCATCCCGTTGGCATATTCCAGCATGAAAGCGCAGAAACATCTGCAACACACCAAGTCGTCTGGGACTTGAAGTAGAGGCCAAGATTGATGTAGAAACTGTCAGTTTACACTGAACCAAGAACCCTCTCTCTATCAGCATCTGATACACAACCGAGCGTTTCTTGTATGACGCGACACGAGTAACAACCGCCAGACTCGTCTAACCAGTGAGGTTGCAGGGCAACGACGGAGGCAGTCTTCATCTGCTGGATACCACCACTAATCGGTGTGTTGAAAATTCGAACTTTTCCAACTCGGGAAGCATAGTGCCCTCCCTACCCCTCTGGACAAACATCAACCAGCAACAGCTACAACACAAAGGCCGGTCCACTCAACAACAAGGTTACAGCTGTATCATCAAGGTACGCAGGATACTCAGAAGGCTTCCGCGAGAAGAAGGTTCGACGTGAAATCGGTAAGACCCAAAAGAAAAAGCGAGTAAATCGTCTGGAAAGGCTTGAAAATCATCTGCTGTCCAGGCACCGTCTCTCCTGGAGCGAAGAGTTTTCTTTCGATTTGCAAAACATCTATTTCAGACTGTTCCCTCGCAAATCATCGTCCCCTGACACATAATCCCATCCATCATCCCTCAGGTATCTCCTCCACGACCACGGCGAGTCGCCGAGCAAGCAACCCACCCACCCCATCCCGCAAAAAGAAAAAGAAAAAAAAACCCACGATGAAGCCCGTAGAACACGCGCAGCTCGCCGACCTCGTCCAGAGGAAGCCCATCCTCCTCCTCAAAACCGCGTGGATGGGGGCGAGCTACATCCAGTCCATCGCCCGCCGCGCGCCGGCCGCCATCCTCCCCCGGAACGGCACCATACGCTCCGCCCTGCCCGTCGAGCTCTGGCTGGACATCGTCGACCTGCTCACCGAGGACCTGCGGTCCAAGGGCCTCGAGAACGAGACCAGCCTCGTCCAGCCCTTCTGCGTGTTCTTTACCCCGACCGGGACTGTCCTCTACTGCGCCGAGATCACGGAGCGCACCAAGTGCGGCGGCCTCAAGGACGGCCGCGCCGTCGAGGTCTACGAGTCGTACCTCCGGAACCCGAGCCGCACGCCGCGGACGCCCGACGACTCCTGCCCCTTCGCCCTGCCGCAGGCCCACGGACCGACGCTCAAGGCCGTCTGCATCGACGTCGCGCTCCTGGGCTCCGGAATCGACGTGCTCTTCGACGCCGTCACCGTCCCGGACATCATCGCCCAGTGCGAGCGCGGCGCCTGCGGGGTCTGCGTGCCGGACCAGCCGCGGTGGCTGTGCCCGTGGTGTCTCCAGGGGCCCCGTGCGCGGTCCGCGTTCCTGAGCCAACGGTACAATTTCAACGTCGACCTGGGCTTTCACAGGTTCCTCATGTTCTGTCCCCTCTGCGTCGGCCTGGACGAGTCGGTGAAGAGTCTGATGCAGTACGGGGACGTCGACTGGCTCGACCTCGGCGAGATTCCCCCCTCTGTTGGACCGTTTGACGATTGGTCCAAGGGTGTATTATCAGACTTGGGATATGAGGAGGAGAAGCGCTATTCTGTGGACTCTTGATGGTGACCGACCATCCATTACAGTTGTTCATTGCGGCAAGCAGTGCAATCGTTTGACGCAATAGAGGTATTAAGCGTCTTTGGCACAATGGGGGAGGGGTTCACGCAAAGCGGAATTCGTTAAATTAGGATTACCTCCGTATGTGATGCTCTATGTGTCCCGTTACCCTCAAGTTTTTGCTATTCAAGAGTTGATTGATCCTGTCTCCGCAGTGCTTGTTATTCGCATCCCCACTCCCCAGCGCCGGAACCATGCAAATGTGTCGTGTCGTCTATCGTAAGGAGCGGCGTGCAGGCGTAGTTGTAATCATGAGAATCGTGTGAAGCGTTGCGAATGAGCGAGTACGTCTAGTACAAATAAGTGAATGTGTGTTTGTGTGAGTGAGCGCGTGAGTGTGTGTCGAGAATGAGTGGACGAGATAGATAGACGAGATCTACAGTCTATTGAGTGTGTGAAACTGAAGGCCGATCTCGCCCGGATCCCAAGTCGGAGGCCGTTGGAGAGAGAGGAAGCCTCGCTTAGGCAACGCCATAGATCTCCTTGATGGGCGTCGGCAGCGTGATGATGTCGCACTTGATGTTGCGCTGGGAGTAGATCTCGCCGATGGTCCAGTTGTCGTTCTGCCAGGACGTCTCCTCGCACTTGAGGTCGGCGACAGCGTCACCCTTCGCCGTGTAGCGAGCCCTGTCGTGTAAACCGCGTCAGCCACTTGGTCTCCGTTGCAACGCCGGAACTCATCACGGGCTCCACGGCCTCCCCTTCCCCTTACGACGGACTTCAAGACACGAATGGAGACGAGAACAGGTTGAGGGCAACAAACTTACGGGTACTTGGGGTCGTCGTTGCAGGTCCACGACTGGTTCAACGCGAGGGCGCGGCCCGGGTAGCTCCAGGTGAAGGAGGTCGCAGCGCTCTCGCCGTCGGGCGGGCTGCAGGTGTAGACCTGCTCGCCGTAGAAGAAGTCGTCGAGGCGGTTGCTGGCGGCGCCGCAGGTGACGGTGTAGCGGAGGGCCGGGTTGGAGACGTTGAAGCTGACGTAGCCCCACGAGTTCTGGTGCGCGGGGGTGCTGAAGATGTAGCTGGCGTGGTAGTCGAAGCCCGTAAGCGTCCATTCGGTCATCTTTGCCGACTTCTGGCCGCAGGTGGGTTCGTCCCCCTGGCGCCGGACGATGGGCGAGGCGGAGGCCGTGCTGAAGAGGAGGAGGAGGGCGGGGAGAAGCTGCATCCTGGCGGGTTGTGAGAGTGGTGAGGGCTTAAGACTTGACTGACGGATAAGAAGAGGAGAGAAGGGATGGAATGGAATGAGATAGGATGGGATGAGATGAGTAGATGTGCTGAAAATGAAGTCTGGAACTGATAGAGAAGTGTAAGCTATGTATTGCAGCGATGACTGGAGTTTCGATAGTTCGGACGGGAACCTCTGGAGGTTTAAGTATCCGACCAACGTGAGCGAGATTTTCACCGCACCGGCAAGATCGTCTGTTACTTTTCTCTCCCACGCAAACACGCACCATGAACCATGAACCACGAACCAAACACCTTCATCCCTCCAGCCCTCGCGGCCGCATGAAAGTCGGTATGGCCGGACGCCGGAGAAGGGGGGCGCACCAGTCGAACATGACGTAGCACCGGAGGGCACGATTCTCGTATTTCCCAAGGTCCCGAGGAGGCCAACTAACTGGCTCCGTCTTGCCCGGCCTTTGCCTACCGTTAACTTTTTCCTGCTACCCCACAGACGCAGTGTAGATCCTCGCTCTCACTCGCTGGGCCGGTAATAGTGGGCAAGCGGGAGAAACAAAAAGAGGGGGGAGGCAGACGCCCAGGGGCGCTTTGTGGTTTATTGCCCGATTCCGGCTTGTCGCTGCAGGCACCATACTGTATTGGGCCGAGGAGGGGCGAGAAATGCCATTATTAGAATTGGAACGTCTCTCTTCTTCATGTTTCCTCGCGCATCAGTCAAGACATCCATCCACATCCCCTCAACCGCGAGAAGGCTGCACGTGTGGGGTAGCAGCCAAACAGAGACTAGCCTAAAATGGATTCTGTATAGTATCTTAAGCTGTAGTAGATATGCCTGCGCCAATGGTATAAGTAGTGTTGCGCTATATAGAAAGATAGAAAGATTTGCTGATGCACTGTGTGCTTCTACTTAGTAAAGTAGTGCGGAGAAAATAGTGGGTCTGCAGCCTTCTCGCGGTTGAGGGGATGTGATGTGTTCAACGGACGGCACTTTGACCCGTCGAGGGAGACGGCATATGCCCTGGGCAGAACGCTGATCGCAAGCTCGTATCGGCAGAATTTGGCAGGGAATCCTCTGCTGTTGGTCGGCGCAGCGCAGTGTCTCTCTGCAATGGGCACTTTGATTTTCCAACGACGGACCCTGTTGGTGTATCACTCACGGGGACGGTGGCTGGGAAGTGGTTGGTCAACTCCAACCAAACGACTGTCCTTGAATGGCGCAGATGGGATGATGATGATTCCAGGGTCTCGGAGTCTTTTCAGATGCAGATGCCGTCTTTAGCTGGTACCGGACGGAATTTTCAACCAAGGAGAGCATGGGCACCCGCCAGGACAGCAACGATGCATATCGCTTGCGTCTGTTCGCCGGCCCCCCGTCGTCCCACGGAACACGATGCATCTTCCTCAGCCGCGGGTCCACTGAAGAACCACTCTTCGATCGGCACTTGTCATGCTCGTCATGCTTGTCATGCCACCGGGGCCGACGGGGCGACGCCGGGGGAGTTGTTGCGCCCCCAGATCGGTCTTTTCTAAGGGACCGCCACTCCCGCTGACGCATGCCTTTTGCCTTTGTCTCTGTCTCTCCTCGACCTGGCTCTAGCGTGCGGCCACGCAGCGGTTGTGTTTGTTCCTCACCGACTCGCCGGGCTCCAAAAACACATGTAGCGGTTGAAGCCAAAACATTTCTCTGCCCCCCCCCCCCCCCCCCCCCCCCCCCCCCC
>PUHP01000399.1:0-27880 GCA_006783085.1 Colletotrichum shisoi
TGATTTACCTAGTGAAGCTGAAGACTGTATTATAGTGGCATCTAGGCGCAGGTAATGGTTAATTGAAAAGGGTGGTGATGTTGTGAATAGCTTCATTTTAGGTGTTCCAAATGGGGGGTTGTTCCAAAAGTGGGTATGCTGACTTAAAGGCTGCCAGGGGATGAATGGCCCATCCCGTCAGGGACACGAACGCCTGGTGAACGAGGAGGGGGATGGTCGCATGGAGTAGAATCCACCGATGGAATTGCCAGTGTGGGACATATGGCACAGCATCTTGTTTGGTGTGGACCGGTGCCGCCTGGTCCAGCTCATTGTGGTACAGCCCAAGTCGCTCGATGATCCAGTTGCCGATTTTCCATGTACGTCGGTCGCCTCGTCTCCATGTCGACTTCATGGGATCCGTCCTATGGAGGCGTACGGCTGGGGGAGCCGTGGCCGTCGTGGTGGTGGTGGTGGAAGACATGGTGGAACAAAAGTAAACAGAGCCTCGCCCTCAAACTGCGTATTCAAGTCACTCAAGGGAAAAAACAAGGCTATGAAGTAGTTGCGTCCTGCCCATCATATATAGTTTCATCCGAATTCAAGTCCTCGGCATATGGCGCTTCACGTGTTTCGCCAGAGCTGACAGGTCACAGTTAAGCTCGGACAAAAAACGTCAGACCATGGAAAGGCGGTGCTGATATCACTTGCCGCCCTCTTCTGCATGATACGATTCCAGGCCGCGCGCATTGGCCGGGATATAGGCACGCTGGAAACTGAACTGTGGCCTTGAAATGTTTCACTCGTGCCGAGGTTGAGGACTTCGCGTGGCTATGCTGCAGTAGCGAATGCGCGTACATCGTACGCAATCGATTCAGACCCAAAAGCATCGGTGCCGGCCGAGGCGTTTGCGCCCCAGCTCATGTCTGGAAACCTTGGGGAATTCGTTCTCGGAAGAGCCGCGCGGCCTTCCATCAGCTTTGTGTGGTGTTTTGGGGGAAGGTAAAAACAACCGCTTCTGGGAGCTTACAATTGGCCATGATATCGGAAGTTTGCCCAGGACTCACTGCCTCAACGCATCGAGTTGAGACTTATTCCAGTAACTACGATTTGTCATCGTCGCAATAGTCGCTGGAAACTGTTGATGCCACTCGCAGCCAGTCACTGAATGCTTACATTTTGACCACGGTTTTGAGGAACAGAAAAGAGGACCCTCAAATGTCACTGCAATTAGCAGTCTATCACCGCTTCAAACATGTTGCTGGCCAAGAGAAAGTGGTTCTTTGTCATTGCCCACAAAACTTTCGATACATGAGTCATGGTTTCATTCGATATCCCCTCAACCGCGAGAAGGCCTCAATGCGGAGTAGTAGCCAATAAGAACAGGCTTATGTTACTTCCTAATAGTTTCTAGTAAATACATTAGCTCTTAGGGTTATTAGACCTGAAGCTGTAGCGGCCTTAGTAGCCTTCTATAGGACTCTCAGGTGTTTTGAGGTACTGCGGAGAAAAGTGGAATTTTATATGGAGATTGAGGCCTTCTCGCGGTTGAGGGGATATCATTTCAGCGCTACCCCCGGGCCGGCCTTGGCTGGGTACAAGTACCAGATCGACATTTGACGGCCTAAATACGACCGTTAGGCACTTGCTGCCGCAACCTTGCCAACCAAGCCAAGAATCCCTGCTGCAGTGATTGGCAAAGTCGACCTAGAAAACCCTTCCGCAAAAGGCAAACGCTCGTCCCCTGCAAAGTGTGTAAGTATATAAGCAACTGTGGGGATGCAATGGAACCCATACCAAAGAGGACCTTGACCCATTCAGTGTTGGCATCGCCGTTATCCAAGTTGCCAAACACAGAGAGGTAAAGAGCAGTCTCGATGAAGCTGAACTGAGCACCATCGGCCGTCAGGGTGAACTCCGGATTGACGCTGGCGGCATCCTGAAGACGGGCCTTTCTAGCCTTTGCCGCAGTAGAGATTGAGATTGTCGGCTCAGTGAAGTGAGATGCCACAGATTCCCAAATAGTCTGGTTGAAGGAATGGTTGTCGCCGAAATAGATGTCGTTGCGGCTCAGACTGCCATCATGCTCGATAACTAGTGCGCTGCAATCAGCTCCGAACTGTCAAGGGAAAAAGATAAAAAAACATGCTCGTTGACTTACCCCCGTGAGTGTTGAGGTCGTCCAGGTTGAAGGTGGCGTTGTTGCCAGTGGTAGACGTAAGGAGAGCCTTCTGCCCAACCAGTGTGGTTGCGGCGGGATCCAAGTTCACAGCGGCAGTAAAGCCCGCGACAGAGAGACGTTCAACCCGGTACGAGGCAGGTAGCCGTGATTGGCGAGAGAGTTGACCATGGGACACGGGCTGCGGCCTGCTATTTGTCAACGGCGTGGACTCCAGGAATATGACAGTTACACCACAAGACAGAAAAAGAAAACGTACGGTCATCAGCAGTCGGGGCAGACCAGTCGTTTGCGCCGCGTCGAACGGCGAAGGCGTCTGCCGACAAGACAAGTGAGAGAGCTAGCGTAGACTTGAAAAGCATGATGGGCAGGTAGATAGATGGCCGGAGCAGAGAGAGAGAGAGAGAGAGAGATAGACAGGCAACTGGATCGATACACAACGAATGACAGGTTAGGGTGCAGCAGCAAAGCCCCTTTGCCAGAGTGGGAGGAGACATGTTCAAGTCATATACAAAGCAGATCTCCCTGATCGCAAAACCATGGATCCACCGTTGCTTCCCACTCCATGGCATTGTCCACCAGCTTGCGCGATTCCCTATTTGTGTCCAAGGCCGCCGAGAGTGCCAGATCCAGCGTACAAGTGCGTTGATGCGAAATTGCCCTCCACTCCCTAGACGGCTCTGCCAGGGGGCATTATGCATCGGAAGAGGCTGCCGGGCAGGGGATCTGAGTATCATCTGACAGAAGCTTGGCTGCGGCGGGTTCCAAAGACCCCCCTATTCGATCCACAGCAACCAATAACAGGTTTTTGGAAAGTCATCAAAAAGTGCAGCGAAGCCTCGGTAACGTCGGGGTGGTCCTCTTTTCGGGCTGTCCCCGAGCTCAGCTCCGGATTGTCAATGCGTCGAAACATGCCGGCGGCATCTCAGATGCTCCGAGACTCGAGTGGACGAACCACGGACGGGGCGATGATGCTGCACCTGGGACTGGTGGCTGGCGGCCGGCTACTGAGCGGCCAGTAAGTAGCCGTCTTATCGACTTGAAAGTCTGCATTCTGCACCTTGAAGTCTGAAATGTAATACAACTGCATAACTAAACGAGAAACCCAGAGTTCACAAACCCTGACTATGTAGGCTCTAAGAAAAGGAAAAGACCGGACGAAGAACGCAGTTGTAGTATTTATAATCCGACTGGGGGACTTGTTTGGTTTCCCCGCATCACCAGAGCTCACATCGTGGCTCTTTCACGGGGCAGTTGAAGGCCTTCTTGAATTCTTCCGAGTTGTCTAGCGGACCCTTGATACGTGCAGGGCCAGGCGAGTGGGGGTCATTGTTGATGAGCCAGACATCGAGGGCCCGAGAGTCGGAGATTTGACACCAGTTCTGAGCATACTTCACGAAGAAGAGCTGTTCGTGCGTGAAGCCGCCAAGGCCAGGGAGATCGCAGTCGTTGGTTTCTCCCTCGGCCTGTTGGCGCTTCCACGCCGCGAAGGAGTTGGCCACGCCCCCTGCGTCGGCGATGTTTTCCCCCAGCGTTGCGTTTCCATTGACGTAGACGCGCGTGCCGTTTGGAGACGCGACGGAGAACTCGCTGTACTGCTTCGCAAAGCACTCGGCGCGATCACCGAAAGCGTTCTCGCTGCTCTCGTCGAACCAGTTGGTGAGGGCGCCATCAGGCGCGTAGTTATGGCCCTGGTTGTCGAAGCCGTGGGTCAGTTCGTGGCCAAGTATCGTTCCCATCCCGCCATAGTTGATGTATGATGGATAGCCAACGTCGTACAGAGGCTGCTGCTGGATTCCTGCTTGGATAAAGATGTCGTTGAATTCCGGGAAGTAAAAAGCGTTGACTACCGAGGGGCTAGAGAGCCATATGGCCTTATCGGTAGGCTCGTCGAGCCACAACCACAGTTTGGCAGTAAACCAGGCAGCAGTTTCGACTGTGTTGTTGAAATAGGAGTCGCCAATCCGGAGATCGCTATAATAGTTGGCCAAATCTTGCGGGTTGGTGGTTTCCGGGGATTTGTCAGGATAGCCAATCTTGTCTGTGATGGTCCGGACCTTCTCGTCGGCGGTTTCCTTGACTTCGGCCGACAGCCAGTCCTTATCAGCTAGACGAGTAATGAACTCGGTCTTGATGGTGGCCAAGAGAGCCGTGGTGAGCTCGCGGGCTTCTCTCGTGTAAGCCCTGTCGACGAAAAAGCGGCCGAGAATCCACCCGAGTCCGTTGGAAAGTTCAATCCAGTCGACCCCGTTCTCGATCTGGTACACGCACTGCCGCCAACGCGGGCGACGACCGATCATGTTCGGATCCTCGCCCTGGAGCCTGCTCATCAAGTCGTTGAGCTTCTCGGTGACGTCGGCCTCGACGAAGGTGGAAAATGCCGTGGCTGCCCTCCAGACGAAGAACCCCTGCAACGTGTCTGCAGTAGTGTTTGCCAGCAGCGCAGAAAGGTTGCCAAAGTAGCCGGGGGCGAAATTCAACACTTCGGGAACATAGTCGGGCGGAGAAAGGTTCTTGATAACGAAATCGTGACCGAGTTCAGGCGCCACACTGATCACCTCATCCAACGTAAACCTTTTCCGCGGGGACTGAGGGAACATGTTAGTTTTGTTCCTATGCTGATGAAAAACAGACAGCCATAATTTCACTTCACTTACGGTTGGACTGTCCTTGCTGTCGTCGATCAGACCACCTGCATTCTCTTCGAACTCGGTGATCTTCAAAGCAAGATCGCTTGCTTCGGCAGCCGTGAGATTTGCTGGATGAACCGCTTGTAGCACCGACGCCTGGATGGCCAAGTATTCTGCCAGGGTGTCATCATCTTCATTGAAGCTGAGCAGCGATCCGCCCGCAGGCAGGACCGTGATTATAGTCCTGTTCTGCCGAAAGTCAGTTTAGAACCTCTCCTCTCCAGGCAGACAACATCTGCCTTGGATCACCAGCCAGGGGCGATGGCGTGGATAGAACTGACAGGTTCTGTATCATCCCACTGGGGGAGGACGATCTCGAATGTGGGAATGGCGTGTTGGGCGAAAATGAGCAGTACTTTTCCCAAGTCGTCATCCTCGGTGATCAAGTCATTTGGCGATTTCGATGGGAAAGCCTCCACGATGAGATCGATGAGCTGGATCAGAGGCTCCAGCCCAGCAGCTTCAACAGCAGTGTAGTTCATGCAGGCATCGTAGGCATCAGTCATGAGCTTGAAATTGGCCTCGTCAAATGTGATCTGATCATCAGACAAAGACTCCGAGATGAATCCCACGCCGGAGTCTGAGGGGTAGGGCTCTTCCAAAATGTGCTTCAAAACGGCCCTAACCGAATCGCTGTTGAACGTGCTCGCGTAAGCTGAGCCACCTGTTGGTGCGGTCTTTGCCTGAAAGCCGCCGCATGCCACTAACAGTTGAACAAGTCAGCTCCTGCATTGGGTGGAAATACCGCCTCACAGAAGGTGAATTCGAGTGTAAGAGCAGGAATTCACAGGGCAACTCAGTAACAGAAGCAATAGAGAAGCCATTGAGATAGACGCACCTTTTTCAAAATCCGTGCATGGGTCGAATTCTGTGTGGTTGGGGGCCAGATTGAAGAGCATGTTTGCAGCAAGGCTTAGACATGCTGGTGTGAGGCAAAGGAGACTGGCCGAATCGAGTGCTGCAGTTGGCGCCATCGCATTGAACGCTGGGCCTCAAGGTAGTAAGTAGGCTACAAAGAGTCTGATGATGTTCCAACGAGGATGCATAGAGAGAACACAGAGTTGACGAAGAAAATGGGGTTTTGTCGGCCATAGGAAGCAGTCTGCGACTCTAGATAGAAGAAGATCGACTGTTAGACAAGAAAAGCATGTCTTAGCGCCGGTAACGTGCTTGCGTCTCGACAAGAATGCATTGTAATTTAAGGCAAGGGGATAGGAATGCAACGTACTTTGCCAAACCAGACAAGAATGCACTCATTTAGACTGGAGCAGCGGGGAAATACCAGCTGTAGAAGAGGCCTGCAGCATTTAGGAGCAAAGTATTAAGACGGAAGGGAAGTACGGCACCTGAAAAGGAAACATTCCAGACAGGACAGAGTGAAGAAAGACATTACAGCGGTGTGTGAGTGAAGATGTGCGGTGTAAATCAATGTAGGAAAGGAGTATGTAGTGTCCCAAAAGCAGAGAGACGTAGTATTAGTATATAAGTCTTGTGTTGCAAAACGATTTCGATAATAGTGGCTTGATGAGTTGAATGATGTGTGGCTTGATTGGAGGGGGAAATGTGCTTGGGTGTGCAATGGCCCAACATCAATCATTCTTGAATCCCTGCTATCATCCACGGATTTCAGAATTCCCTCCCTTCGCTTGCGTTCTGCCCCGGTGTATGTATGATTCGACGGCTTGTTGGATATAGTTAAGCGCCGCATCCGCGACCGTGGGCAAGGGTGTAGGAGATTCAACTATTACTTGGAATAAGACCTCCAGAGGGAGCTCTTGATCCACATAGACTATGAGGGCATGGGCTGACGAAGCTCCTGGACGACGTCCTCATCGTCATTGGATCACAAGGAGACAGACAGAAATAGTCGCTACAAGTTTCATAGTATCTGAATAGACTCATAGATGACGGATGGCTTATTACAGCAGCAGCAGAGACTGCATTTGCGACCGCACCGACGCTACAGTCTTAAGAGGTCCAGCTTGGTGTATATTCCCCGTTTTTCAGCTCCACGTCATCCGATTGTAGATTGAGAAACAACTCGCTATGTATATACAGCCAGCCGTTTTGGAACAGGTGTTTTTCTCTTTGGTAAACATTTCCGAAAGAGTGGGGATCGTAGACCACAGACACATACATCTACGCATCGCTCCCTTCTTATGGACCCAATACTGCTCGCGAAGAATCACAAGGAAAACATCCGTTGTCCAAGGATAAATGAGTGCCTTAAAGTGTCACAACAAAACGACGCCGTTAGTTGCGGGCAGCAACTAACCGGAAACGACAAGGGTGAATGAAGCCCAGCGTGGATTCGGATAATAACTTCGTAAAAGACCATTCGCCAAGTCGGTCTTCTCGTCGTAGGATCGCTGACCGCATGGTTCTGCCTTGTCACCTTCTAGAAAGAGGTTCGGATCACCGGGACAAGCCTAGGACGACTAAATCCATGGATGGGTTGGTTGATAAGGAAGCAATATTGATGTATTTATACTGTAAGGGCGCTCTGCTCCAAGTGCTCCGATTTCAGTAAACTGCAAAAACATCACGATGAAGCTTCCCGTCCTGTGGCTCCTCGCTCTGGCGACAGACGTTCGCTCAGCAGCCAGCAATAGCTCGCACTCAGGCAGTCTCACTGTTCGAACCTCGACCGGCACCTTTACAGGACTTGTCGATCCAGCATTTCCAAATACCCGACAATGGCGCTCCATTCCGTTCGCAGCACCTCCCGTCGGGTCGCGTCGCTGGCTGCCTCCTCAGAAGCTCCCGCCTTCGAACGAGCATCGATACGCGACCAAGTACCCGCCTTCTTGCCCCCAGTTCGTGACGGCTGTCGAATCCCTGTGGAACTTGCCCTTGACCAAGGGGAACCTGATCTACAACGGCGGCCAGAGTGACTCGTCGTGTCTGGTAGGCGAAGCAACGTCCGAGGACTGCCTTTACCTGGCGGTCTGGAGGCCCACGAGTCCGCCGCCGAAAGGAGGATTTCCCGGTCCTCTTCTTCATGACAGGCGGCGGTTTCGTGATCGGGGGCATTGATCTTCCCTGGCAAATCCCGACGTCGTGGGTCGAGCGGTCGCAGTCAGCCATCATCGTCACCATCAACTACCGCGTCAACATCTTTGGCTTCCCCAACGCGCGTGGGCTGGCAGACGGCGAGCAGAACCTCAGTATCCTCGACCAGCGAGCGGCGCTCGAATGGGTTCGCGACAACATCGCAGCCTTTGGCGGCGATCCGACCCGCATCACGCACTGGGGCCGTTCCTCGGGCTCCATCAGCGCCGACATCCACGCCTATGCGTACCACGACGACCCGATCGCCCAAGCCTACTCTCTGGAGTCGGGAACCGTCTCTTCCGGCATCGGGGAGGATCCCACGCACTCCAACTTCAGCTTCGTGGCGCAACACGTAGGCTGCGGGTCTCCCTGCGGCGCCGACGGCTGCAAGGACGACGACGACGGCGACGACGGCGCAGCCGAGCTCGACTGCATGCGCCGAGTATCCTTTGCTCAGATTTCGAAATTTATCGGACAGTACGGCGACGAGGGCGAGACGCCCGCTCTATCCTTCATCCCGGTCCCCGACGACAACATCGTCTTCCGTAACTACGAAGCCCGCGCCGCAGCAGGCCAACTCGCGCGCCGCCCGTCTCTCATCTCCTTCACAGCCAACGAGTTCTCCTCGCTGGTCCCGTGGCCCAAGGAAAACCTGACCGAAGGCCCATGGCAGCCGTCAGTCACGGCTCTGAACATTGCATCCGTGTGCGGAATCCGCAACGCCGTCGTCAGTCGCAACCAGCTGAGCACGTCCGAAGCCCCCGTCTACCGCTTCCAGTACGCAGGCCAGTTTCCCAACCTGAACGTGTACGATTGGTTGGGCGCGTACCACAACAGCGAGACCCATTTGGTGTTTGGGACGTATGGGCTGCTGGACCATGTGGCGCCCACGACGGCATTTCAGGTCGAGGTTAGCAGGGCGATGCAGGATCACATCATGGCTTTCGCGGAGGATCCGTATCAGGGGCCGCTCAAGAGGTTCGGGTGGGAGCCGCAGATTGTCAGCGAGGCGGGCGGCGGGAGCTTGCTTCGTTTCGGAGCAGGTGGCAAAGCGGTGCAAAGAATCGATGGGGTTGAGGTGGACGGTGTGTGTGAGGGTTTGGGTGAGTATGATTCGTTCCCGTAGACTTATACATTGAGCTCGAGCTGCCTCGTGTTGTCCCGTGTCGCCTCGAAAGACATGCTCTCAGGAAAGTCGGCGGGTTCATATTTACGAGGGAGAGGGCGGGATGATTATGGGTTATAAAAGGTTTGCATTAGAGAAATCTAGCTACGACCTCCCCCAACAGACTTGGCATGAAGTGGTTTACAAATAGCAAAGATAAGGAGACAGGAAAATGAATCAGATATACTTCTATTCAGTTACGGATAACCTCGAAGCCCTGCCTCGTCACCCAAGGCTCCTTACCCAGAGCCACCCCTAGCTTACCCCTACGAGCTTGCTAACTGTTGAATCCCAGACCTTGAGGTGTCAAGACAGAACGAATGCCCAAGTAAGCTCTCAATGTTAGCCTTGGGGCTTGGCCAGGTTGCAGCGCCGCCCTGCCGCAAGCGTGGAATGAAACCTACCGTGACGACGTACTGCGCACTCTTGTCGCCAGCACGAGCACGTTTCCAGATCTCGACTTCGCAGCCACCGCGCAGGATACCTACGCGCATTGTTGAGAGAAGGTTATAGGCAGCATTTGAGTGGCTGTAGATGCTGCCATTGAAGATAGCAGTGGCGTCTTTTGTCACAGGAATATCCTCGAACATCTGAGGCGCACTGAATCAGTCCCGTCGGGTGCTATCTCACATGCGTACATGTATATAACCAGATCTCATTTCACTCTCTTTTTTCTATGTAGATTAAGAATCTTTCTCCCTATTTCTCTCATGCCTTACTGTGTGCTCTAACTCGTGACATCTTTCCTGACGGCCGAACTAATTAGCGCCTTGCCGCCAGGGTGATCCTCGACGAGTCACGAAGCTGTTAACATCATGAATGACACCAGCGATGGCGACAAGAGCTTTGCCTTCATTGTGTGCCAAGTTAACAAAATCTTCCCATTCCACAACAGGGAGCTGGTCCAGAGGTATACACCCCAGTCGGGCTTAGAACGTCTCTGATCGAGCTTCTTCTGTATTTGTTGGGCGCAGCCAACCTCGATCTCGTTGGAGCGGAACTCTTTCAAATCAGACGCAAGCCCAACTTGTTTCCATAACCAGATAATCCATTTGCTTAGGTCGTACTAGTACCATTAGATGGCGTTCCAGTAGTCGGAAGAAAATTCGTAGTGGAAGTTGTAGCAACCTTCGCCAAGGGTAATAAGAGCAGTAAGGGCATAATCGCGGGGCGAGTTGTAGTCGTCAAAGGGCCGGTCACCAAGCCAATGTGCAACCGAGTTAATCAAGAAAGTAGCCTGCTAGACGAAGAAATACCGCAGTACACCGCCGTAAACGAAGCCACCTATCCAATCTCCCCAGCCGATACCACAGACTATTGTCCAAAGGAGAATAGCCATAAAGACGAGACACTTCAGGTAGTTAATAGTTATGCTGCCACATAACAACAGAATCGATAATGAATCAGGTAGATGCTGACTAGGCACTTCAGTCAGCCGTTCGACTTCAGTACAACCACTCCCGAACTTCCAGTGGTCGCACCAACAGCGTGAGCCCGTTGTCAAATGGGTGTTATTGATAAAACATTGAAGGTGGACGGACCCTAGATACCCTTTTGGGACAGGCATAATATCGTCTTGCGGCCTGTACGAGGCATTCAGATGCCGTCATACGCTTGAAAATGATTACTGATCCCCTCCGGCATCAGACAGATAGCTTCGGATACAAGTCAAGTGTTTAAAAGTGAGCACTCGAGTCATGTGAAACAACCCCAACTTTCGGTCAGTAAGTCGCCGCAGTCTCTTGCTGCAACGGCAAGGAATCGAAACAATGCATGCTTTAGCTGGGGGAGATGGATGATCTAATTACTACGAGGCTATTGATCCCAAGAGATATTCCCAAGAGAGCGTGAGTTAACAAGTGAGTAACTGATTACACTCTTACTTGGTTAGGTACGGTCAGTCGTCAATCAGACATGGAGCTCAGCATCTGTAGGTTTTCCAAGCATTACCAGTCAACTCCCCTTCCATGAGAATCAGCACCAGAGAAACAACGTCACAGCAACGAGTACATGGTCTTTTCAAACTTGTGGACCAGACCCTCCTCGATGGGGGTGCTGTACGGCGAGGTCTGAAAAGCCACGATGGTGCACAGTCCCGCCGCCGGGTCGATTTGCTAAGAGAGCATCAGCCTTACGAGTTCTTCCTGGAGCAACAAGGGGGAAGACAACAGCAGCCAACACTTACCAGGCCGATGTTCCATCCGCAGTTGATCGACATGGACCCCTTGCGCCGCCACCGGTCCCCGTCCAGGTCCTGCATGAGCACAATGGCCCCGAAGCCGAAGTTGCGGCGCAGGCTGGGCCACTGCGGCAGGGGATAGCCGTAGTTGATCCAGCGGATGACCTTGTTGAAGTGCTCGTTCATGCCGCGCTCCAGCGTCTCGTCCAGCGCGGGCTGGAACATCTGGTCGACCGTCTCGGGCTTGAGGAGGACGCCGTCGCGGCGCAGCAGCGAGTGCATGACGGCCATGAAGGCGGCCGGGCTGGCGAACAGGCCCGAGCCGGCGTAGCACTCGGCCGGGTCCTTGCGGAGGAAGATGCTGTCGTCGTAGTGCAGCGTGCCGTCCTCCCGGCTGCGCTTCGTCAGGTCGGCCCGCCGCGCGAGCAGGTCCGGCCGCTGCTGGAGCTTGAACGTCATGTCGGCGATGCCCAGCGGCGCGCAGACGTTCTGCTGCATGTAGCTCTCCAGATCCATGCCGGTGGCCGCCTCGACCAGCTTGCCCGCCCAGTCCAGGTTGGTGCCGTGGACCCATTCCGCGCCGGGGTCGCCCACGGGAGGCGCGGCCAACGGGTCGGGGACTCGGGGATGTCGGTCTCGCAGCCCACAGGCAAGGGATACGACGAGTACCCCTTGGCGCAGTATTGCTGCAGGAGGGGGCTGATGGGCACGTGCGAGATCCCCGAGGTGTTGGTGAGCATGTGCCTGTTTGTTTGGTAAGTTGTTAATTAAATAAGGGTGTTTGGGTGCAAGTGTTTGATGCCATATTAAGTCTGTGTTAGGCCTAAATGTGCGGCGTGACGGGTGAGATGGTGATGATGTGGATATGGACCAACCTGAGAGTGATGATTCCCTTCTGGTCCTGCATGATGGGGTTTCCCTCGGCATCAAAGCCGGCCAAGACCTTCATGCTGGCTAGTTCGGGAAGAAACCGCCCGACGTCCTCGTCCAAGTCAACCAGACCTCGGTCCACGCACTGCAGCGCCATCACCGTCCCGACGAGAACGCTGGCCTGGCCTATCCTTATGATGGTGTCTGCTTCCATTGGGGGCAGCATCCCGTCCTCGTTTGGCCGGACGGATCTGGCTCCATAATAGCGCACATGGTTGATTTTCCCTTTGTTTTCCGAGCGAGAAATGGTCAGTCATTAGGTAAGCTTGTCATCGTCACGGCCGGCGTTTTTGCCAAGGTGCGTGGTTTGGTCCGTCGAGTATCACAGATATAATGATGGGAGGGCGTACCAGTCAAGTCTTTAGCCATCACAACAGCACCGGGAATCTGGCCTGTTTCTACACTCAACCTAAAGGCTGACTTTATTTCTAAGACTATGTTGCTACTTGAAGTTGCGGCACCTGCTGTATCCGCAGGAAGGGTCGCAGCGGAAGCTATTCTAAAGTCTAGGTTGTATCAGCCGCTCCAAGTTCTAACAGGACAGCAGAAGAGCAGTCTGGGACAGTAAGGAACGCCAGGTTTTGTGTTGCGTTCGTAATAGGTAGGGGAGGGGGCCTTTAGGACAATCAAGTCTCGGTCATTATTATTGCTTTACCGCTCTTGTGCTCTTAAGTCAAGTCCACTTACAAATTAAAGCAAGCAAACCTGTAGCTTCTAAGAAAGACCCCCAGGCGTTATTCCAAGACTTGCCATGTAACATTGTTTTGCCTTATATACATGCGTCTCGGGCCCTGCTCCATGAGATGGCCGATATATAAGCATTAATAAGTCGATTTTTGATTTTCAAAGCCATACCTGTGTGCAACCTTGTGCCTCTTGGTGAAAGCTCACGGCGACCACTGTACTCATATTTCGGGAATCCCGCTTGCGTTTACGGGCCTCGGGACAAAATGGGCCAAGGACACTCGCAGCCGCGGCCGGGCACCAAGTTCCGCGTCATCGGCGCCGGCATGTAGGTGTTTATCATCATCATCATCATCATCATCAACATCAACCCGAGGGCCCCGTGGCAAGGTCAATGATTCAAAAAGCTGAAACGGTAGACGTGGTGATACTTCAGGTCCCGAACCGGCACCAAGACCTTTGCCCCAGCCCTGACGACGCTCATCGGGCCCGTCCACGACGACGGCGCTGAGGGGCTCGTCGGGACCGCCGAGGTGCGGAAGCGGTGGCTCGAGGTCATGCGGCTGGCACCCAAGAAAGATAAGACGCTGGCCGAAAAGAAGCGGCTGAAGCGGCTGCTGGCCGACCTAACGGAGGGATATTCCGCGGTAAGTCCCTTTCTTGCCTCGAGGCACATTATTACCCTTTCTGAAGACGTTTTCTGGCTGACTCTGTTGTTCTTTTTTTTTTTCTCTGAAAAAAGACCGTCGACGCCCCGTGCATCTGGCTCGTGCCGGAGCTGCTCGAGCTTTATCCGCACGCCGTCGGTGAGTTCAGGTTTTCTCTTTGATCTGCCGCAGTGTTTTTATATCAGCGGTAAGAAACCGGGATGGGACCAGCCACGAGACTAAAGACGTACGCCGTATTGCATTTCAACAGTCATCGCAACGAATCCAGGTGGCCTACCACTCGTCACACGTGGCGGCCGTGTCCGGCGAATACTACCAGGCCATGGAGGGCGTCGAGCCCGTTCCTGTCGTTTCTGCGGATAACGACAATGGTGATGGTAATAGTGGCGCTCCCGTTCCCCGCATGATCTCGAGCGTGCTGGGCGACGAAGTGACATATGAGCAGCTGGGCCCCTTCTACTGGCTGCAGAACTTCCTTTCTCCCGTGCTGTTCTCCGACGCCTTGAAAACCCTCGTCCAGCCGGAAGGCAAGACGGAGCCCGAGATCGACCTGCTCCTCGAGATCGGACCGCACAGCACCCTGGGCGGACCCATCGAGCAGATCCTGTCACACTACGGCGTCAAAGACGTCGCGTACCAGTCCCTTCTTCGACGCGGCACCGACGCGGTCGAGACGAGCTTGCGGCTGGCCCAAGAACTATGCCACCAGGGCATCCCGCTAGACCTGTCCAAGGTCAACGGGGATGAGCCGTCGGTCGACCTGCTGACGGACCTGCCCCCGTATCCCTGGATGCACGACAACAAGTACAACGCCTACCCACGGGTGCAGAGGGAACGCTGGTTCCGGCATCAGCCCGCCAGGGGCCTCCTGGGTGCTCCGACCCCGGTCATGCAAGAGAAGCAGCACGTGTGGCGCGGCTTCATCCGGCTAGACGACGAGCCGTGGCTCGCCGGGCACAAGGTCGGCGACACGGTCGTCTTCCCCGCGGCCGGCATGATCAGCATGGTGCTCGAGGCGGTGCAGCAGCTCGCCGAGCCAGGCAAGACCATCAACTCCCTTCGCCTGCGAGACGTGTCTGTCATGGCCGCCCTGTCGATTCTCGAAGGCGTAGCCACCGAGACGGTCGTCACTATCTCGCATGGGTCCGGTTCGTCGGGCCAAGGAGGAGGACCCTGGTGGGACTTCACCCTGTCGTCAGCCAACACCAGCTCCAGTCAGCTGCGGGATAACTGCCGCGGTCTCATAGCCATCGACTACGCGGCCGGCAAGAGCGAGCACATGGCACGCGAAGAGGCGCACGTTGTCACGCAACGGGCGGCACAGTACAGCGAGGTCGTGCTGCGTGCAGGAGCTCCGCGAGCCCATCGCCAAGGACGACTTCTACGAGCAGATCGCGCAGGGCACCGGCTTCAAATACGGTGAGCTGTTCCAGGGCGTAGAGGACCTGCTTGTGGGGCCCGGCAAGACGCATTTCCGGCTGCGCGTCACCGACATCGGCGAAACGTTCAGCCAGGGGCAAGTGGGGCCGGATACGGAGACGGGACCGGAATCGGAACCGAAAGCGGGGCCGGGACACCGCCGGCCCTTCCTGATTCACGCGGCCACGCTCGACGCCATCTTCCAGTGCTGGGTGGGCGCCACGTACCGAAATGGCGGGCTGGGCCTGAAGCCGTTCGCGCCCACGCGCCTCGGCGCCATGGAGATCCGGATGGACGTGCCGGGCGCGCCGGACGACGTTATGGTCGGATACAGCACCAACAAGCGCCACGGGTTCCACGAGCAGACCAACGACATGTTCCTGTTCGACGCGGCGCTCGACAAGATGTACATCGCGATCCAGGACTTCCGCATCGCGGAACTCGATGTTGCGGGAGGCGGCGCCGAGCAGGACGAGCACCAGGAGGGCAGCGCCGATACCGTTCTCGACGGGCCCGGCGGCGCGTCCGTCACAGCAGAGGTGCGGTGGGACTATGCTGTCGGTTTGCTTCAAGAGGCAGACATGGACAAGGCGGTGGCGGCAGCGCAGACTCGGCCCGAAGACGGCATGGCTAAGCTGGTCAGCATGTTGCTCCACGAGAAGCCCTCGGCGGTGGTCGTCGAGTTCGTACAGGACCACGAGGCTCTGCAAAGGGACCAAAGCGACTTCGCCGTAAAAACCGTTGTTGGCAACGCCGCTAAGCTGCTGCCGAAAGGCGCAGTGCCGCCCTCCAACGTCCGCTATGCGTCGGTGAACGACGCGTCCGCAAGTGCCGGTGCCGGTGCCACTGCTGACGGGGACGAGACTGTCACTGCTGCTGTCAAGCTCGGTGAGCCATTGGGATTACAACAACAACAACAACAACAACAACAACAACAACAACAACAACAACAACAACAACAACAACAACAACAACATGCCGTTCATGAAGACGCCGCGTCTGTGGATATCTTGGTCGTTCCCTCACAGGTCTCCCAGCACCTGGCGGCTGATGAAAACCCTGTCCTGGATTCTTTTGTTCGTCTGGCCAAACTGAATGCAGCACTAGTTCTCTCCTTTCACGATCGTCAGGCATACGAAGCAGCAGCGTCTTCCCTCCAATCCAAGGGTTGGCGAGTCGATTCGACGGTTTTTGCAGATGGCGCTGGAGATGACGATGACGCGGTCGTAGCCGTGTTTAGACATTGCCCAGACCCGGACCCGGCGCAGCAGCAAAACGGCGAGATAACACAAGCCCACGACTTCGTCCTCGTCGTGCCATCTACACCCTCACCTGCCACCCAATTCTTCTCCAAAAGATTGCAAGAAGAGCTGGTTTCTCAAGGGAAGAACGCCGTCGTGAGGAGCTGGGATACAATCGCCGATTCCGAGTCCGAGTCCGAGTCCGGGGTGACTGGTCAAGCGTCCGGCAGCCATTCGTCTCCCGCCATCGTCGTGTCTCTCTTGGAGCTCGAGCAGCCCATGCTAGCCGATCTTTCCGAGGGTGATTTCCATGCCCTCCGAAGCCTGATCTTGGAGAGTGAGCGGATCCTATGGGTCACTGGCAGCGGCAACGACGACGACGACGACGACGACGACGTCCCATCCTTCTACAGCGTCGACGGGCTCGCACGAACCATCTCCAACGAGACGGCCAGTCTGCGGTTCCAAACGCTTCATCTCAGCAGCCCGTTGTCATCACCTTCTTCTCTGTCGCCATTACCATCGCTCGTCACCAGGATACTCTCGAGCGACACGCCGGACAACGAGTTCCGCGAGGTCGAGGGCTTACTGCAGACAGCCCGTATATACAAGAGCGCAGCAGGTGAGCGGCGCATCGCCCGCCACCTCAAGGACGCTACGCGCATCGTGCCCCTGGCCCAGGAGAAGTCACCCGTCCGTCTGGCCATCGGCCGTCCCGGGCTGCTGGACACGCTGCACTTTGTCAAGGATGAGCGGACGCTCGAGCCGCTCGCCGACACGGACGTCGAGATCAGCGTGCGCGCCTCGAGCATCAACTTCAAGGATATCATGGGCGCCATGGGGCTGGTCCCGGTGCCGATGCTGGGCCTGGAAGCCAGCGGCATCGTGGTCCGGACCGGCGCCGCAGTCAACAACGTCAAGGCCGGCGACCGTGTTGCGGCCCACGCCCACGGAAGCCATGCCACCACCGTCCGGACTCACCACGCCGTCGTCCATAAGCTGCCCGACTCCATCACTTTCGAACAGGGCGCGGCCATCAACCTGGTGCACGTTACGGCGTACTACGCGCTCGTCCGGCTGGCCAAGCTGCGCAAGGGCCAGTCGGTCCTGATCCACGCCGCGGCCGGCGGTGTCGGACAGGCCGCCATCCAGCTGGCCGCGTACCTGGGTCTGGTTATCTACGTGACCGTCGGCTCCGAGAGCAAGCGGCAGCTCATGCGGGAGCGCTTCGGCATCCCCGAGTCGCACATCTTCTACTCGCGCGACCTCAGCTTCGTCAAGGGCGTCGAGCGCATCACTCGGGGGCGCGGCGTCGACTGCATCCTCAACTCGCTCGCTGGCGAGCTGCTGCGGGCCTCGTGGGACTCGGGCTGCCTCGCGCCCTTTGGCACCTTTGTCGAGATCGGCCTGCGCGACATTACCAACAACTCGCCGCTCGACATGCGGCCCTTTGTCAAGAACGCGACGTTTGCCTTCTGCGACATCCTCAACTACCCCCTCGAGGATCTCGGTGCCGTCCTCGGCGAGGTCTACAGCCTCGTCGAGCAGGGCCACCTCTCGCCCGCCCACCCCCTAAAGGCGTACCGCACTGGCCAGGTCGAGGAGGTCTTCCGCGACATGCAGCAGGGTAAACACACCGGCAAGGCCGTCCTCACCTTCAACAACACGCCGGGCGAGTCCGACGACGACACGCGCGCCCCCGTGTTCCAGCGCGCTGCCGACCTGTTCCGCCTCGATCCGGACGCCACATACCTCCTGGTCGGTGGCATGGGCGGCCTCGGTCGCAGCCTGGCCCGAAACTTGGCCGCCGCCGGTGCCCGCCATATCGCCTTTCTTTCGCGCTCCGGTGACGCTTCGGCCGAGGCGCGGACGCTGCTGGCCGAGCTGGCCGCGCGCTGGGGCGTCACGGCGCGCGCATATGCGGCCGACGCGGCCGATGAGGCGTCGCTGCGCGCTGCTATGACGGTGTGCGAGCGTGAGATGCCGCCCGTACGGGGCGTCGTGCAGCTGGCCATGGTCCTCCGCGACGTGGTGTTCGAGAAGATGGCACACGCGCAGTGGGCGCAGCCGCTGCGGCCCAAGGTGGCCGGGTCGCGCAACCTGCACGAGTACTTTGGCGCCGACCGGCCGCTCGACTTCTTCGTCATGTGCTCGTCCGTCTCCGGTGTCGTGGGCAACCCGGGCCAGGCGGCGTACGCGGCCGGGAACACGTACCAAGACGCGCTGGCGGCGTACCGGCGGAAGCGGGGGCTCAAGGCCGTGGCGGTCGACCTGGGCGTCATGCGAGACGTCGGTGTGCTCGCCGAGGGGAACGCCGAGAGCGGCGTGCTGGGCCAGTGGGAGGAGGCTGTTGGCATCCCCGAGCCCATCTTCCACGCTCTCGTCAAGAGCGTGGTTCATGGCCAGATGCAGGACCCGGACTCGGAGGAAGCAGTACCTGAGCAGGTGGTCACCGGCCTGGGCACAGCCGATGTCTGGGCCGCCCACCGGCTCCCTCCGCCATTCTACCTCGCCGACCCGCGCTTCGGCCCTATGGCCATGACCACGGCCACAGCCGCTTCGTCAGAAGGCGCCGGCGCCGAGACGAACACGGTCTCGCTCCCCTCACAGCTCGCGGCTGTGTCCTCGATGCAGCAGGCGGCCGAGATCGTGACCGACGCGCTGGTGAAGCGGACGGCCGACATCCTCCAGATGCCGGCATCCGAGGTGGATCCCAACCAGCCGCTGTACCGTTACGGCGTCGACTCGCTGACCGCCATCGAGGTGCGCAACTGGATCACGCGCGAGCTCAAGGCCAACATGGCGCTGCTGGAAATCGTGTCAGCCGTGCCGACCCGCGAGTTCGCGGCCAAGATTGCCGAGAAGAGCCGGCTGGTCAAGGTTACAGCGTAGGATGGAGTCAACTACAGGTTGTCGAGGGAGGTAATTGTAATTTTGAGTTGGTCGTGGAAAGGCCGTCGTTGATGGAGTAGAATAATCTCTTGTAATAGTTGTTTCATAGATCCTAGACTTACAACAGCCTCTAATGACAGCATAATAGGGGATACAAAAGCTCATTTCTGTGGGCTGATATCTCTGTTTATTTGCCCAATTGATTCGGCTCATACCCTCTAGACAATGACAATTGAAGGAATGTGGGCTGTTGTTGAACCCTTTACTGAGTAATTCTCGTAAACTGTTATCGCAAGCTGGCCTCTGCTGGCATTTTGTTCAACTCGACGAGAAGATGGATGGTTTTCCTCAAACACTTCTCTCCTAGAGCCACATGATCAGGCCCAACCCCAATGAAGAAGCCAGTGTGCCATAGCTACTACGTTGTGCAGTTGGCCCTGGGCGTCGCTCTCGAACGGACCCTCACGAGATTCCCCGTCTCGTTGGAGAGTCTTCATACAGCAAAAGCTGAATCTCTCGGTCTTGAGACGTCTCCTCCGGAAATAATACAGTGACAACTGGCGTAAACCCACCCCGGCCTCCGAACAAGGCGCCATAGAAATCCGATCCCGAATCGGGAGCGTCCGCAAAAGTGAAAGATCGCATCTCGGCAACCTTGTACACCCGGTACGACTGTGGGAGGACAGGCCTGCACAGTGCACTCCTCATCACCGAGCCTATTATTGCTGGCAATCTCTGAGCTTCCAGAGGGCAAACCACCCCCTGTCACATTAAAGAGGTTGGCAATCCATGTTCCCTCACCGCCATGCGTTCCCGGGGTTGCCTGCAGCTTCGAGCTGACATGCTGCGTCAGAAGTTGGCATCGATCTGTTTTGCTATCGGAGGCGTCGAAACTCTGAATCATCTCCGCGATGGCGGACTGGCAAACGATAGTCGATGACGCCGTCGCACGAGGTCGTATTCTGGCTGCTCTCCGAACTAGCATCGTCCTCAGGCAGCGTTTCAAGCGGGAAGGTCTGTCCTCGCTACGGCATCATCAGGGCTCAGCCTGAAGGGTAGTCTTCTTTGCTCAGACTTGGGTCCACCCCCAACAAACAGCTGTTGATCCGAGAACTCATACGCTTCGCTCCCGATGCCAGTGAACCCATTTGCACGTAGGCCGTCGATAAGGGTCAGGGATATGTTGGTGGAAGGGGTGATGACATCTTCAGCGGCGATGCCAACGCCCACCTCAGGCCCAGGCCAAGTTCTCCGTTGAACAGATGTTGCCGTTGCGGGGGGGCTACACGAGAGGACTTGGCACGATGAGATGTCGACGGCGGCGTTGAAAGCCTGGACCGGGTCTTGCTGTGCAGCGACCGCGGTTGCAAAGGCCATGGTGCTCAGTTGTTGACGTGTGCTAGACGTACCACTAGTATGGATTTATCTTCTGACAAGGCCTTCTGACACAGAACCGTATCAAATACAAACAAAAAGCTTGATGAACCCCGCCGCTCCCTCACAAGCACAGAAGACTCCCTCTCGGCCGAGATGTCTGGCCTGGCGTCTTTTTCGGCGGCCTCGAAATTTCACGGCGCACGTCATCCGCCGTTGGCCGTTAAGGCATAGCCAAGACCTACACCACCGCTCAAGGTTACACCCCGCTCCTTTGTGGTTCCGCCTCACGCCAACCACCGCCGCCGCCGCCGTGCTGGTGACTGTAATGGTGGCGGTCCGCTCTTTCGCCCGATCGTTGTGAGTTCAGACAAGGTTAGGGTTTCCAAAGTCCTTCGTTATTCAACGGTCCCACATATCTGGTGGCGCGATGTTTACCGTCAGAGGCAGCCAGCGGAGAAGGGATTAATTATTCAGAGAGACATGTTCCATACCAACTCCACGCTTCTTGCATCCGATAACCTCTTGGCGGTCACAAACGTCAGAAGTCAGTTCCTTGTTATTTTGTCACCCGAATCTGCTGAATTCGGTCTTGTCGAATCGTATCGGTATTTGCAACAGGCTGCTCAACGATAGAAGCTGCACCTGCCACACAACTATTTACTTGGAATGCCGACTACGATGGTGTCGTAGTCAAAAGTGGATCCACAATCGCTAAGCTGCAATTGTGGCTTATATTTACGCCTTGCGACAGATGGCAATCATTGCGACGAGGGCGTCACACCATGCACCACAGATGTCAACACCCAAGAGGCCGCAACTTACACTCTTTTCTCGGGCAATAATGACGACATCTGTATTGCCTGGACTGGCCTATGATGGCCTGGTGGTCAGAAGAAGTACGGTTTCCATCCGGGGAACTGGGCTCATGCATGTGACCAAACTCCGCATGACAACGGATATTGGTGAGTTTTGCCGGAGCCGCTGCACCACCACGGAGCTGTTTCACGCCAACACGAGTCAGGTACTACGCCGGCACACAAGTGCCGGCCATCAACTACCAAGACGATGGTTTCTGCGCCTGGGCCCTGGGTGGACAAGGATAGAGAAATACCAATCAAGGGCTCCTAAATCCACTGGCCAGAGTTTAATGGCGACAACTCGCCGACGCAAAGCCTGGACTACTTGTTGCAGGGAAAAACCGCCAGTTTGGTTCCACACCGAGAGCGACCAGGGCTCTCTATTTGGCACTGAACGCGGAAACGAGACCTCTTCTCGCGCAACCCGTCCATCAATACGTCGCCTGCTGAGGGGCCCCAGACCGAGAAAAGAAGACAAGAGGCTAGGCAGACTCAAGGAGAACGTCTGGCCAAGCGCTTTGAGGAGGACCCCCGCATCGTCAAGAGCTACTGGGTAAAATATTTGGCAACCGAGCTCTGCAACCCTGAGATGCACGCGGCCGGACAGAGTTTTGTCTCTTGCGAGGAGAGGAAGTTTTGTTACATGCCTACTAAAACGATTTATCTGTTCTGTGGAGCTACCGAAAATGGCGCCTGCTGGTCTGATGCCGACAACAAAGTCGTTGTCCGAGATTCTAGCACGGCGAGGCTTCCTGTGCCTGATTTGAGTCACATCTCTGAGACGATCATCTGGGGAGCCGAGTGATTTGGCAGAAAAGAATTCATCAGGCTGGGCGCCTGCAGCTCTAGGTCGAGCCCTAATGCACCAAAGAGAGAATAGAAAGCAACGCTTGGCTCCCAGTAGGATCTCATGAATGTAGTGGATTTTAGCAAGTGTATTAAAACTCCATCTCCAATACGTAGCTCATCTTTATTTTCGCAAGACCTTTCATTTTGTCCAAGATTTGACAAGCAGTAAAAGTATTCTCGCGTTTTCCACGAGGATTCACTGGTAGCAAGTAGTTCATCCACTGCCAGATTTCACCTCCAAAAACATAAAACATATACACCCAGCTGCAATTCCCGTGTTAGATTCGAATGTGGGGAGTAAGCTTGAGTATTCCAGGATGGACACATACCTTTTAATTGAGGCGCAACTATCATCAAAGATAGTTGCATCTGATTTGGGTAAGGGCTAGTTGCAGCCAGCATACTGATAGCCTGCGCTCTTACAATCCTTTTCACAGTTCTCGAGGGGCCCAGACCCTTTTATCCAATGGTTGCCTGCACAGCAGCACAGGCCCGAGACAAAAGTGAATAAGGATGCAGCAGCAATTGTGAATACGGCAGCCTTCATGTCGGCGGTCAGATGGGTAGAATGATTTTTCAGAAGTTCGAGTAACAAATGGCTTCGGCAGGATATTTCTTTATAAGGGTCTACTGAGTAGTCGGCATCAAAACTGCCCATAAGATTTAGAGAAACGCAGGATGACGCTTCTTTTGTATTCAGAGGCATTCGGTTGTATTAGTTAGTGGTCCATCAAGTCCACCGGTGCTTTTCTGCATAAGGTTTTTTTCATTACTCAAGCTAGCGTGAATCCAATATAAGTAAAGATAAGTTTTGCTAGCAGAAGTTATCTCTAGCCTGCAGAAGGAGGAAAAGGGCGCCATTCGTGTATACTTGGGACCTAATGCATGATTCAGGTAAGCTTTGTTAGAATCCCAAGCTTTCCTTCTTTGTCTTGATTTTGGAAACCTTTTAAGCTCCCCCTCTAAGAGTATTCTCAACTACCTAGGTTACCCCACCATCTGCGAAACCTTGCTACACTACAACGTAAACACAAACATGTGCAGCATTGCAAAAGTCATAAGAGAAGCTGATTTACTACGGGCGCAAGAACACTACTTCGTTTCCTGCGTGCCTGTTGACCAGCTAGCATATGTAGCATTAAATTAGATTTAACTGATTGTAAGTGCAAACGTAGTTGTTTAGCAGAACGAGGGGGTATTTACCAGTGCCAGAGCATGCACTACAGGGACATGGCTGCAGAATCGCAGCAGAAATCGTGGGTCCCTAGCATTTAGCTGTTCGTTAGAGTGCACACATGACATAACAAACTCTTTACTACTAAAGAGTTTAGGGTGTTTACAGAGCAGATTTCTTACCAGAGGCTCCTTACAGTATTCCAATGTGATGTACTGGCGGGACTTTCTAAAATTGAAGATACAGACACATGGAGACCTATATTTTCCTGGCTTCAGGGGCTGCTCAGTGGGACATTAGATATTATTGCAAGCCTTATCTGGAGCAGTGACTGTGGAACATCTGCTTTACTCCTAGCTTCGATCTCTCAAGCCCAGTGTTTAACGCCAAAATGGAAAAGGATGCCATGGCAGTGTGACTCAGAAGATTATGACTTTTGCTACAAAACTTTACCAGCAGTTTACTTTCTTCTACCCGTTCGTTAGAGTTACACACGTGATCACAACAAACTCTTCGCCACAGCGTGTGTTGTGTGGCCACTGCGCCCTCTAACGCACGAGTATATTTCTTTTCAGTCCGCCGGATAGGCCTGCCTTGTCACTGTTTCATGGCAGGTGTATGGTAAAACCTAACTGGACTTGGTGACGCGAATCGGATCTCAGCTGTTGTTGGTTGCCAGCCGTTATGTTCTGGATGGAGAGGGAGGCTTGCATCAGGGAGGTTGTTCCCTGCTGCATTAAGAAAAAACCAATGTAACATACGTTTTTTCAGCTGCTGCAACTTCAAGGTGCGTTGTGTGTGCCACGCAGACGAGCGACACAGCACCAGTATCTTGAAACTAGCCGAAGATTTGCATCACGTAAGTCTATAGTTCCGCGGGATTCGATCACGTAGCTACTCCTCTCCTGACTCAAGTAGGTTTCCTCTTGCATTCTCACCACTCTGTTGGAGCCATCATCTCAAGAGTTGCAGGGGTAGTGCGCTGGGTGTGTCAGTGACTTTGTACGTTGGCGACGCAGGTGGTCACATGCATCTTGAGCCCGATTGGGAAGAGAAGTTGAGATTGGATTCACAATGCGCCTATCAGAGTTCCCTTAAAGACAAACATGGAGAAGGAATGGAGACAGGAGACCACGATCTCCTAAGTAACATTTTTGAAGCTAGGATCTAGGCCACTCCGCCATGACATGTCCAGCGGGACTAGTCTGGGAATTTTGACGAGCTTGACGCTAACGGGGTCTCGGATGCTTTGTTGCTTGAAAGTGCTTGTCGTGGCGTTGAGCCCCTCTGGCACTGGATGTCCATATTTTCCACTGGAAGGACCACGGCCTGGTCGTCATGTAACTCAATGATGCTTATGATAGTGACCATGGAGACGAGTGTTATTCGTCACGGCTACTGGAGCATTAAGCAGCCTTTTGCTGATGACCGGGGGTCTGTCAGGATAGTTTAGTAAAGTTGTCGCAACCGGCGAGGTTTGGAGACTTCAACAGGATGCTGCTCACCCTACACAGATGTAGCCTGTAATGGCATTCAAGTTGTCGCATTGGATGTACAGCCTTGGGTTCCACTCGGCCAGGCTCTTCTGTCCATCGCTATATCCCTCCAGCAGCGACTCGCATGAGTCTTCGGGCTTCAGGAGGTGCACTTTGCACTTGGCGGGCAGGCACAAGTCCATGCCGGCTTCGAGACCACCGCACCAACCATCTAGCTTGTCGTTGGCTTCCACGAGGTCCCTGGTCGGCACCTTTTGCGCAACGCCGATGCTGTCGCATGTGTCACCCTCCTGAACACGGTAGGTAGTGGCACATTCGGATGACATGCGTCAAGCAGACCAGTCCTGCGGAGCCACGGTAGGGGACTCGGGGGAGGTGGACGTTTGGCTCTGGACATACGGCGGCGGGCTTGTGTAGGCGTAGCCCTTGACGCTGCAGCTGAAGATGGCCACCTTGCACTCGCCGGCTCGGGCCTCAGCGTGGCCAAAGGGCGAGTTGGCCTCTAGCTGCATGGGCCCCAGGATGCAGTCGTCACATTCGCGGGGCGTCGAATCAGGTTCGTTCCGCCATTCACCCAGCACGTAGTCGCACGCGTTTCCTGTGTCCCTATAGGGCATTATATCAAAACTGCTCGTGTGAGGAGGGCAGGATCTACTCCCACCTGTGTTTGTAGCACGATATGTCATATACATAGATGTAACGGTCTACGATGTAAGTAGCTATGGACCGTATTAGTTTGGTAACAAACAAGCGATATGTGAGAAATTACAGACCTGGGTACAGCGCCAGGTTGTGGTCAAAAACGTCGTGCTTGGGGTAGCAGTCGTTCTGGATCTTGGTACGCAAGTCTGAAAGCGAGGTTCCGCAGTTCTTGGTGCATATCTCTTCAATCCCACTGATATCGAGAAGGTCAACCCGAGGGGATCTTGTGTGGTGAGTAGGGCGTGATTAATGAACACATGACTTTTGGAGACCTACTCAGACTTGACATGGCTCATCAGCAGGACAGAGCAATCTAAGACGGTGTCGAGTGCCTCGAGGCATTTTGGTGTCAGTTCGAACGACTCGTAGGAGGTTCGCAACAAAGGGAACTGCTGGGCCTGACTGATCGGTAATGAAACCAAGCTGGCCAACAACCCTAGCCATCACTCTTGAAAGACCTCGGAGACATGATGAAGCGGGTCAGTTCGATGACTGCCAGAAGCATTGATCAATTGGACTGATACTTTATGTGATCCTGTAGTCTCCTTGCCTGTAGTTGAAGCATACGAATCTTGCTCGTTATTCCTTCGTCGTAAGCTGCAACAGTTTTCGTGAGACGGCAATGAAACTTTTATTTATTTTGTTGACGTTATTGTCGTGGGCAAACGAAGTCCTGGGAAGGGCTGCATTTGCCCATTTCATGGTGAGCTGGCCGTACTTTGGCCGGATAAATCCACACTCTGTGTCAGTGCGTCGTTGACATTTCCTCCCCCTTCATGTTGGCAACACAGAGCACTATTCAGGATCTGACTGGATTGACGACATCAAACTGGCCCAAGAAGCCCATATCGATGCCTTCGCTCTCAATATGGCCAGAGGGGAGCCGATGGACGCCAAAGCCATTACAGACGCCTTCTCAAACGCCGAGGCACTAGGTTTCAAGCTCTTCTTCTCCTTCGACTACGCCGGCCGCGGTCCCTTCTCGAAAGACGAGGTAGTCTCGTCGATCAACAAATACGCCCCCAGCAGTGCCTACTTCCGGCACCAGAAGAAGCCCCTCGTCTCAACCTTCGAAGGCCCTGACCAGGCTGAAGATCGGCACGACGTCAAAGCAATAACTAATTGCTTTTTTGTACCGGACTGGTCGTCTTTAGGCGCTGGACCTGCTATAAGAGCAGCTAGCGGTGTTGCAGATGGCCTCTTCAGCTGGGCCGGCTGGCCATGGGGAGCTCAGGATATGGAAACCTACGTTGACGCCTCGTATATGGAGGCTCCAGGGGGCAAGCCACACATGATGCCTGTCTCCCCATGGTTTTATACTAATCTTCCGGGATACTGCAAGAACTGGCTGTGGCGTGGCGATCATCTGTGGTATGACCGCTGGATCCAGGTCAACACTCTCCTGCCTGAATTTGTGCGGATCATTTCATGGAATGACTACGGAGAGAGTCATCACATCGGGCCCATTCGAGATCACGCTCTCGTCGCTTTCGATAAAGATTCAGGCAAGGCACCTTTCCTAAACTCACTTGATCATCACGGCTGGCGTGTGCTCTTGCCATTCGCTATTGATCGATGCAAAAGCAACAAGGCAGTTGTCACCTACGAAGGCGTTTCTTTCTGGTACCGCCCCATACCCAAGTAGGCCTGTGGTACGGGCGGAACAACAGGCAACACTGTTTCACAACTGCAGATGGAGTTCCAACCTTACGACATCATTGACGATTCAGTCTTCTTTACCGTTCTGGCTACCGAGTCTGCGAAGGTTACAGTGTCTATTGGGGGCGCAGAGACCCAGGGTGTGTTGCGAGACCTTCCCGACGGCGGTGTCGGTCCGTCTGTACCATGGAAGTGCGCCCTTCAACGGCCGAACTGGCGATGTAAAGATCACGGTATGGCGCAAAGATGTACTCATTGATGATCAGTCCGGCCCTGCAATCAAGAATGATTGTCGCAACGGTATGACAGGCTTTGACGCCTGGGCTGGGGGGCCGTCTGACCTCCAAGGCCTCAAGACCGGTTAGCACCCCATCCCTCGAGGATGAGGTTTGCTTCAGGGGCACCGGTGCCAACGACTTCGACGTCATTTGCAGAGCCACCTGCTACTTGGGAATCGGATACTGCCCCAAGCCTGCGTGCGTTTGCAGGGCTACTGGTGCCCAGGTCAAGCTCCCGCCTGAAGTACCTGGTGAAGCGTTCCCAGCCGAGGGCTTGAACTCCAACTGCATCGGACTGTGCAACTATGCTTGCCTTTACGGCGCTTGCTTCTCGTCCTACTGCGGTAAAACGGAGTATCCCCTGATCGAGCCGACCGTGTCACCTTTCAACCCCCCCCCCCCCCCCCC
>PUHP01000400.1:0-30087 GCA_006783085.1 Colletotrichum shisoi
ACCCTTAGTATTAGGATTTTAGCGCTTAGTACTAGGTTAGCTAGTTATATTAACTAGTTAGTTTAACTATATTAAAGAATATAGTAATTTAGTCTAACATATTAGCAAATAGAAGACTAGTTAAGATGTACTCTTTATAGAAGGGTATCATCTAAGAATTAAAATTAGGTATATAATAGTAAGTAAATCTAGCCTTATAACTATTATATAATAAAATAACGCTATTAGTTATATAGGTAGTAACTAACGCCTTATATCTTATAATACACCCCCTAGTTTTATACTATAGTATAGAACTAACTAACTAATACTTTAAACCTTCTAATTAGGTATGTATTACTAAAGTCTAGGTAGTTAGGGCTATAGACTATAAGTATTAAAAACGTCTAGAAGCGTTATAAGAATTAAACCTATAGTACTTAAGAATTAGAAGCTTAAATTACTACCCAGACTATTATAGTATAATAGTAGTAGGACTAGGCTTATAACTATTATAAGTTAGAACACACAGTAAGGCATAGGAGAATATAGGAGAAAGATGCTTAATTCTAGAAATAATAAAGGGAACGAAATGCTGCTAGTTATATACGTATAGGCACGTAAAGTAGTATGTGACAGGATTGATTCAGGGAGCTTCTGATGTACGAGGATATTCCTGTGACATCACTCACGACTTACGATCATTCACATAAGCCTTTCCGTTGCGATGAAAACACACATGGGTGCTCCATCAGGTAACCGCATTGTTTGGTATTGTTAGATAATCATGGCAAACATCGTTTCTGCTACATATGGTAGAGCTTATCAACACTTTGTGCATTGCGGTAACTGCAGACACGCGTTTTGGGGACAATGAGGTCCTTGGAAGGACGTTCTATTCGTTCGTGCATGTGTGGACTCGTTAACTATTCTACCATAAAATGTCTCTCAAAGTTCAAGGGCGTTGCCGTTTCGATTACCACCGATCTCCAGGTCATTCAGTTCGGCCGTGAAATCATGTCTCTATGAGTTGTTGCCAGTTGCGACGCCCCAGAAGTACGCCGACCAAGCACCCAGGATCAGCAAGATCAAGGCGCCGAAGCAGCTCTTGGAGATGAGCTTGTTGCGCGCTCCGTTGTCCTCGTAAAAGGCCCTCTTTCTCTCGTTCCACAGCTCGCCGTTCTTGATGCGCTGCTTCCTGGTCCACTGCAGGTTTCCGAGGTCGATGGACCACCACGACAGCCCGACCAGCATGATGGACACCAGCACCGACGCAGCGGCGAGGACGAGGTAGACGATGACAACATGGTCGTAGCTATCGTTGTCGGCGTCCTGGATGGCGCCGGTCACGACGCGGACGACGATGTTCATACTGCAAGCGTGTTTTAGACTTCATTCATGACCACGGTCGTGTTTCTCCAAGTGTTCGGGCAGTACTTACGCATTGTTCGTGGCGATCTTCACGGCATATGCAGAGCCAGAGACGGACCCGTGCCACATGGAGGTCCGGATGCTATCGATAATTGTAGTAGGCCCAAGAGTGAAGGCAACGGCGTAGATGCCAAAGGCAGCAGCCGTCCCTTTGGTGTCGGTAGCCCAGTTGACAAGGCCCATCGCCAAAAAGACTCCAGTACCACAAATGGCGACTTGATATGGTCAGTGGTTTGGCTCAGACGTTGCTTGATGGACGAGGGGTCACTCACGCAAGGTAACACGGTTGCCCAAAATGTCGATAAAGGCACCAATGCACGGCACCAGGAAGAACCCGGCGTACTGCAGAGTCGCCGAGTACCAACCGGCTGTGATGGAGTCGGTGTTGAATCTCTTCTCTGCCAGTTCCGTGGCGTTCTGGGTAAAGACAATGGCGGTGCTGGTCTGGAAGAGCGAGAAGGCCATGATGGCCCAGAAGACCCAGGGCAGCTCCAGGACCTTCTTCGGCTCGAACTTCTTGGACTTCTCCGTGAGCTTCTCGCCCGTCGCCGGGTCCGTGACGTTGCCGAACTTCTTGTGGGCGATGCCGTTGAAGCGGTAGAAGACGAGGGTGAGCACGTTGGTGAAGACGTTCATGAACACCGACACCCAGAAGACCCAGGCGAAGTTGCCCGTGTTCTCGGCGATGATGTTGGCCGACGACTTGCCGACGAAGCCGCCAATCTTCTTGATGCCGAGCTCGAGGCCCAGCGTCGAGGCGAAGCCGTTGTTGGGCGAGAACCAGGAGCTGAAGACCTTGTACTGGGCCACCTGCGTCGCGATGTCGCCGAGCGCGAGGATCACCCGGCCGCCGATCATGAGCTTGAAAGAACGGACCTGAGCAGCAGCCGCAACGATGATGGAGCCGATGGAGTAGATGATGTTACCTGTTTATCGCCCGTCAGTCTCCGCTCACCAAACCCATAATTCGTGGAAAATTGCTACAGGGGGGGGGGGGGGGGCGTAGAGCAAGCATAATACCATACCATACAACATGGCCCCGGCCCCCCCGATTCTGTCGGTCATAATTCCGCTGAAGAGAATCAAGAGGGTGACCATGAAGTCCTCGCTGGCTTCGAGCAGCGAGAACTGCTTGTTGTTGATGTCGAGCTCCTTCTTGAGCGTCGACTTGAGGGCGCCGGTGATGCCCGAACTCCATGATGAGCCGAAGCTGATGCAGGAGATGAGGACGACGGCGATGAGCTTCCAGTACAACGGGGGGTTCGGTTTCGCCTCCTCGGCAGTCGAGGAGCTTGATGACTCGGGGATCTAGTTGACGAGGTCTTCGGGCTGCTTCAGCTTCTCCCTGTCGGACTCGACATCTGCGCGGGTCGTCATCGTTGCTGGAGTTTCAACCGTCTGATAACAGTCAAAAGGACGGGAATGGCAGATGGAACAGGGTACGACTCGAGGAGAGATGCTACCGTTTATAACCTTAAAGACAGCACCCGCCCGACTCTTCTTTACAAACTATCGGTAACCGTCGGGCGCTGACCGACCCCCGGCGATAGGGCCCCCGAGGTCGGATCGGACCGGGAAAGCGAGGAAACGTGACACGCAAACCCCAAGCACAATGGGGGAATTCCCATCCCATGGACAGGTTTTTTCCCTCGTTTTCCCCAATACAAGGTTTGCTAGCAGACGAACTAGTGTGCCAAGCATCGTGAACCCTCGGAGATGCATCTGATAAGATTAATCGGGCTAGGAAACCCCCGCCGCGAGTCAGGGTTGTGCGTGTCTTGGACCAATCTGTCAACCCAAACCGCCCAGCTCACATCCACAGCGGGGGTTGTGCGAGGTGGAGTTCCACGCGTGTTGGGCCATTGTGCACTTGAGAAGGCCCATAAAGGGCCATATCTGCTGGCGCCTTGGAACCGAGTCCTCGGAGCCAGACTTGTGGCCACTGGTCAGACCTATGGTGGTTTAATCTAGTGACTGAGCAGTCCCGGCGCTAGAGGTGTCTCGCCACATGGACGCAAGGATGTACTTGTGATTTCCGGAATGTGGAACGTTCACTGCAGTCTCTTCCCACGCTCGATTGTCGGATTTTTATCGTGTTGAGCCTGGGCCATCACTCTATACGTAGTCCCCCGGTCTCCAATGTAGCAAATGTAGTGTAATAAGCACTATACGTCTAGGAATAAGAGAGTGAATAGTGTTTGATCTTTCTAAGATATATCCTGCACGATGGTTCGGGTTGAAATACCCGTGAGATCGGTCACGTGGCACCTTTGCGTGATTCGTGTCATTCAACGTGACCTACGGAGCAATTCTGCTTCACGACATGTAGGTAGTTGGGTACTTGGGCCTGGAGCATCCTTGCCAGTATGAAGGACCAAGGATGTGAACGTTCCGCAAACAGAGCCCGTCCAGAAACTCTTCCAGGCCAGGCTTGAATCATCTGCTCTGTAATTAAGTCGTACGTGTTACTTTTCCTAAGAGCTCAGCCCTAATTCCTATAAGTTTCAAGTTCAAACTGTCGTCCGAGAGTATTTACCGAGTCCAGTAACTTGGAAAATGATTTTCTCGAGAAGAACCAATGTCAAAGCGCAATTAAAACCGCTCACCTTACTTCTGCAACATGGTAATTATACCAAATACAGCACTGTTCCCACTAGGAGCCGTAAAGAACAGCAAGTAGATAGATGGTAAATCTGCTTCGATTACTAGTCGATTTAATTAAGCATTCAACTAGACTGACTTTCGAATAAACTTGTCGAAGCAGGACGGATTGGCCAAGAACCGCACGAGGTCTTCCTATCGGATTTGTAGACCTTGGGCGTGTACCTTTACGTTACTTCTTACTTCCGGCATGATGGCCAAAGCCGCTGCCCGATGGCCTGCCACCTTTGATGCATGCGGCCGAAATCTGGTCCTTGTGGCCTCCCTTGGTGTTAGATGCGTTCTCGCCGGTACCCGTGGGACCGTTCTTCTCTCCTGCTTCGCAACCGCCCGTTGCAACGCCCCATTGCTCGGGAGTGCTGCTGTTCTCTGTTAGAACCACATTGTTGCTCTCCCAGGAAGACATTTTCATGGGTTGTAGTGTTGTATCAGTTGTTGGGGGCGGATTGTAGCTCGAAATTTACGTGAGAGAAAATCAGAGCGAATGCAGCTGTCGTCAATGTTGTTTACGAGCTTTGATATTTCGCCGAGATGTTGGACACAGCCAAGATGAAGAAAATTATATATAGTAACGACGTTACTTAGAACTGCAGCGACTTAGCTTACCACGTGGTGAGTTACCAGATTGAACCAAAGACAAGAGACTGATTCACTTACACACTAAGCCAAGTGAATGAGAATATCAAGGTCAAAGGTCAAAGTTGAGATAGGCATTGAAGTGAGTTGAATTAGAAAGTGAATGTCCATTATGAATTCGATTCCGGGTAGCCTGCAGGCAAGTAGACAGTCATACCAGACTCAACCTGAGGAATGAAGGAACGATACGTTAGGCATGGGGGCACCGTAGCTTTGATGGGGTGCAAAAGAAGTTGTTACTACAGCAGTATAGATTGCTTGTTATTCAGGGATGGCTGCGGTTTTATACACCAGACTTTCCCTCAGTCCATGTTTGGGTGTTTAATACAAGGCCGACGTACTTATTTGGCCGCTTGAATCTGCAGCAGCTCCGCTTCATGCCGAGTCTTCTGCTTTATAAATGGCCAAAGAGGGTTTACACAATCTGCTCTAAGGTGAAGACGATATGTTGTGTTACATGTACTATGGGTGATCTAAAGATCGGGTAACTACATTACGCAGGACCTTGCAGTACGCGCCCTAAGATGCATTGATTCGTACTTGACTGCTGGAGTTTGGTTTCGTACGGACGGCGGGAGTGTAGGACCAACGGCAATCAAGCCTGAACTAATGTGATTCGTTGAATTGGCGAGATCAAACAGAATCTCACTAACTGGTTGACTGAATATGGGATTCAGCGAATGATATCGCTTCGGTTGCAGAAGCCTTCGCGTCACAAGCAGCACAGCCACAACAGGCACTTCTGCATGCCGTGGAACCAGCCCGGCCACATGTGCTGACATGCCCATCACATCCGGATTTCAGCTTCCAGCCTGATCCAGCCTTTCTCCTCTCTTTCCTTCGAACCCATTGCAAGGATGCTCGAGCTTCAGAGCCAGGCTTCAGAGCAAGGGTAATCTTTGTGTCTATACCTCTCGTATCGTGATCTAGCCGGCTTCCTCCCAGCCTCAAGCTCAACCTTGTGATTTTCAACCCGAGCCATGGCTCTTGTTCCAAGTACTGCCTCTTCCCGATGGAATGCAGAACTCCGTCTCGCACAGGCGGTCTCGCAGTTCGAAGCCGACTTGACAAGCGACCAAAAAGCCGCGTTCAACAAACAGCGGCTCTATCGTCGCACCAACCCACCCGACAGCAGCGATGTTATGCGACTCACTGCCGAGATCGACCGTCAAGCAGCTCAAAAGGGCCGAGGAGCTCGGTGCTTCGGCCCCCGACTCACCAACGTGCTCCAGGCCGTAAAGCAGTTCGCTTCGATTGGCGACGTCCTCGTGGGCGGCTCTCAGAACATCGTTGCGTGCGGTGTCTGGACTGCCGTGCGAATGTCACTACTTGTTTGTATACCCGAGCCAGAACCTATCAGGTTTTGTTCCTGACATGCCAGTAGCTCATGGCCAACTTCTCTTCTCACCTTGAGACTGTGTCACTTCTCTTCATGGCCGTTGGCCGCTCGGCGCCTCGATACCAGACCTTGGCTCTCATATACCCTCATTCGAAAAACCTAGCGTCCCATCTCTCAGAATACTTCATCCTTATCGTTCAGCTCTGCCACAGTTTGCTCAAGTTCACGCAAAAGTCCTTTCTCGGACAGTTGGCTGCGTCGCTATCCGACCCCGAGATGAAGACGTTTCAAACTGAACTGGAAATCTGGGCAAGCAACATTAGAGAAGAAGTCAACCTCCTGCTGAACCAAAAGGTGGACGACGAATCGTCCAAAAACTCTCGCTTCAGAGCCCTATCGACCAAATTCGCAGAAACGCAAGCACAACGACAAAAGTTGAAGCTTAGGCTTCGTGTTCTGAATGCCTGTTCTGCAGACGACCATGAGTCTACCTGGAAACAGACGAGGAAGATTGGAAGCACTTCTCTTTTCCATCGCCATGAAGAGTACGACTCTTGGAAAGCAAGCCCGCGGTCGAGCACGCTGATCTGGGCAGCGAAACTGGGTTCAGGGAAATCGGTCCTGATGGCCAACATCGTGGATGACCTCAATCTTGCCACCGAGAACCCAAAGATCACAGTAGCCTACTTCTTCTGTCGCCACGACCTTCCCCAAAGTTTGGAGGCACGGAATATCATCGGTTCCTTGGCCCGCCAGGTACTTGACAAGCACCAGACTCCCTCCGCCCACGGAGAGACATTACAAGAAGGGGACCTTCCAGCAGTGATGACCATCGTTGAAATGGTAGAATTGCTGTCACGGTGCGACTTCAAGGGCACAAGACCCATGTTTCTCCTCGATGGACTAGATGAGTGCACCCAACGCGAGCGGTCACTTGTTTGCTCTACCCTTGGTCGGTTACAGAATGAATTCAGTCTACTGGTCTGCATCTCGGTCAGGCTTGACGCAGGCAACTCCCTGGATAAGGACATCCGACAACTGGTCAACAGGAGTACCATTACTATGCCCCGACAGCATCTCGAGATGGTCGATTTCATCAACGCCACGCTAGAGAGTTGTCTTACTTCAGAACGGCTTAACATAGGAGACCCGGCCATTATTGTCGATATTCGCAAGACATTACTGGAGGAAGCTGATGGCATGTTTCTCTGGGTGGCGCTCCAGATCGACTCGCTATGTGAGAGACATACAGACCAGGAAATTAGACAAGCACTGCTTGATTTGCCCAAAGGTCTACCGGCAACGTTTCAAAGGATACTCGACGCAGCGTCACCACAAACGCGGCCGCTCCAGACTAAAATCCTCCGGCTCATCTCAATTTCTCGCCGTCCTCTCACGATAGAAGAGCTGAAAGAGGCCCTGAGTGTCGATCCCGGAAACCCCAAGTGGAACCCGGAAAACGTCATCAACAACATGCGCTCGGCCATGGCGTCCTGTGGAAGCCTTCTGGTGGTTGACGAGGAAGAACTGACGGTCCGACTTGTCCACCACAGTGTCTGCCAATTCCTTCACAACGATTGCAAAATTGAGGGAGAACAACTGACGGCACCGAAAGCAAACGCTGAGATGATGGGCATTATCGTGACGTATCTTACGTTTAGTACCTTCGAGAGACAACTTGCGAAAGTATCCTCTTCGAACATACGGGCTGCACCCATTCCCTCCAACATCATCCGATCGGTTACCAATCACTCTACGAGAACCAGAGACTTGGCTTTGCGACTACTAGGCTCATCAACAAAGACGGACGTGGACGCCAGCAAAGTGCTTCTTAAGGGAAACGAAACGCTCAAATCTAGGGAGGAGGTTCACCATTTCTTTTCATACGCGAAAGAGAGCCTCCTGTACCATGTGATATCGACAGACCAGCACGAAGAATGGGCATACAAGATGCTGGTTGAAGTGTTTGAAACAAGACAGATCACGACGGAAATCACTGACCTCATGGGACGAACTCCGTTGTCCTACTTCGCCGAGCATGGTCATGGAGAAATGGTCGCCCAGCTTCTGAAAAAGGGTGCAGACCCGTCTCAACCCGACAAGGAAGATGGAAGAACGCCCTTGATCTGGGCGTCTTTGATGGGGCAGTGGGGAATTATCAAGCAACTCACACAAGAGATGGAGGACCTTACTTCTAGACAGTATCGCGACGGAGTCTCCACAAAAACGATCACGAACACAAGATATAATTATCTTGCCGCCGTAGATACAACCTATGGCCAACCTGCAAGGGAGTGGGCAAGCTCACGAGGTAACGGCGGCATCAGCAGACATTTGTACTGGAAGCATGAAGGGAGCGTCTCCGCCAACTCGCCCCTCGAAGTCTCCTTTACAAACATACATATCGAGGTGGCCACAGAAAAAACATTTCATCATCATGGCTCGAGGGGGATCATGGCCTCGCGGTCTTTACTCCAAGATGGTCCAGATCGACCTCTGGAAATACCCTGCAACCACGGAATGACACTCGACGATCTCATCCATGAGATTATTACCGTGCATGGGGACACAGTTACCTATCCTCATGCGAAGACTGAGGTCTGGATTCTTGGCGATCACCTAACTTGGCTGCCTCCCAGAAAGCTCTCCGACAACCGACAGAAGATCTATGATATTTGCAGGCAGCATGCACGTCCATTTCACCTCTGCTTCTGGGTGGGAACACCTAGGATAGTTGATTTGGAGGAGATTAACGTAGATCGGTTCCCAGTTGAGTTTGTTTTCGTATTTCTCAAAGAGCACAACCTTGGGAACGGCTTAGCGATGGGCATTGGGGCATTTTACATTCCTAATTGTGTTACATTTGCGGAACTGGCTGCTTATATCATCAAAAGCGAAAGCTGGTCCTATGATTTGGGCCATATTGCTGTCTCCAAGGTAAGTCGTAACGTTTCTAGTGGAGATTTAGTTTTGACTCCAGAGCTAGGAGCAGCCGGAAAACAATTCAAACGTTTCCTTGGATTCCAGTCAAACTATTGCCGAAGCAGGCTTAACGCATGGTTCTATCCTCATCTTCGAGAGAAACCAATGGGGGTGAGTTTGATATCTATATTGTTTGATAACCTCAAGTTGCTGACACTAGTAGTGATCCTGAGACCGGAGGATTACGGATCAAAGACTTGTCGCGTTCCCTGTTGCATCGCAGGGATGCCCTGAGGGTCTCTGGCCGTAGCCGTCAGGCTCGTTTTCACTTACCACAGAAGACCTGAGCCAACTCCCGCAAAGGGATGAGCCCGACTGGTAAAATTTGTGACTTGGGAAGTTTAAGAGATTTGGGCCGATATTTGAATTTGCCGTGAAGCACAAGTGCTTCGTTAACCATTTTGGATTGCAGGAGCTGCTTCTCTACATTACGCGATTAGTCTCCAGAGTATCTTACCTTGATTGTCCTTTTAGAACCAAGCTTAGAAGGGGTAACCACTGTTTATTATTTACTTCTCCTAGACATAAAATATGCGCTATGCAAGGCAAGCTGATACTTTTGGAATAAAGATGGAACATCCTAGCTCATGGCAGATATGGGGTTAGCCTGCACTTGGTGAGATACGCTTCTGATTTTTCATTCCCTATATCTGTTGCTGATAACATTCTCCGAAATGGGAGGCACATTTCTGGGTATGGAAACCTTACATTGGGCTTCTGGGACCTTTTCTCTGTAAAAGAAAGCCCCTCAAAACGTACACTAACAAACGTAATGCCTTTCATCTAATCATGCTCTATACGGATAGGCTACTTGAAACCCTTCGTTCACTGATGGTGAGAGGAGAGGACTGAATGGCCCTTGGAACACTAATGGTACACAGCATCCAATGAAAACCAGCAGACAGAGTGCTGCACACCAGGAATATGATGTTGTTAGCTCTAGGCTGTACCTAGCCAAGACTATGAAACTAGAAAGCTCAGTGAACTAAGCTGCGCCTTCTGCGCTTGCTCTGCGTGGCCTCAAACTCTTCCTTGATCTGTTCAAGCAGGCCGTCAACCGTCAACACGTCGACGGCAACGCCAGCGATGCTCTTGGCGACCATGATAGCCTTTTCGAACGCCGGACGGCTGCCCGCCGCAACCTCGAAAGCGGCAGTGTGGGTTCCCCCGGACGGGACGCTGCCGTTCTCGTTGGTGATGGAAAAGTACGGGCTGATGGTCGGGAAGTCGTGGCTGATGTTGCCCTGGTCGGTGCTACCGCTCGGGTCGCGCAGCTTGTCGACGTCGGCATCGGGGAGCTCGCCCCCCAGCTCAGTAAAGTACCTCGTGTACGAAGAAGCGAGCACGTCGTTGGAGACCATGTTGGAGTACCCGTGCGGGCGCATGGTGACGTTCAGCTCGGCGCCCGTGGCCAGCGCGCCGGCGTCGAAGCACTTCATGACGCGCTCCGTCCACTCCTCGAGCGCCTCGTCGTCGGCGGAGCGGATCTGGAACGAGGCCTGGGCCAGCGCGGGGATGATGTTGATGCGCGTGCCGGCCGAGGTGATGATGCCGTGGATCTTGTCCGTGGACCGGGTCTGCTGGCGGAGGAGGGCGATGGCATTGTTGGCAAGGACGAGTGCGTCTTGGGCGTTGACGCCCTCCCAGGGCTGGGCCGCGGCGTGGGCCTCTTTGCCGTAGTATTCGACTTCGAAACGGTCGGTGGAGGTGGTGATCATGTAGGGCGAGTCTCCTCCCGCCGTGGGGTGGGTGATGAGGGAGATGTCGATGTTGTGGTCTCTGAAGGCGCCCGCCTCGAGCAACTTGACCTTGCCACCAAGACCTGAACATCTGGATCAGCTTCCATCGTGTATCAAAGGTGACGGAGTGGAGTAATCTTACTCTCTTCAGCAGGAGTGCCGAACAAAATGACTCTGCCTGGAAGGTTCTCGGCACGCATGATCTCCGCGGTGGCGAGAGCTCCTCCAATGGAAGCCGTGGCGATGAGGTTGTGGCCACAAGCATGTCCAAGTCCTGGTAGAGCATCTGTAACGACTTATCAACACTTGCTTTGGTCTCATTCGGGCGCTTTGGCATTGCCAACCCACCATACTCGGTCGGCGTTGAAGGACACGACAGGCCCGTTGCCGCTGCCCTCAAACACGGCTACGAACGCAGTGCTGATGTTGTAGATGGACCTAGTCACGTTCCATCCCTCGTGAGACTCCATGAAGGAAGTGAGGAGATCGTGAGCCTTGACCTCCTCATATCCGAGTTCCGGATTGTCATGAATTCCTTTGTTGATGGGCCACAGGTCGTCGACGATGGAGTCGATATACTCTAACACAGCGTCCAAGTACGGGCTTGTGTCGCCGCTGGTTCCATTGCTCTGGCGGGGGAGTAGGGAAGATGCTGCTATTGAACTCGCGCCTAGAACGACGACGAGCGTTCTCGAATGACCTTGGATTCCCATTGTTGTTGAGCTTGGAAAGAACCCTAAAAATGACAAAGTGATGTGGTGAAAAGTAGGTTGTGACACAGAGGGGCTGTTCTCGCACTAAGCATCCAATCCTGAGGGCCTCACATCTTCTCTTAAGTAGTCATCCCGGTATGGTCCAGTACTGAAGAAAGGTGCCTGTCTTATCTCCTCCCGGGGTACGGCTTCTAGGCACACGTATGATTGTGGGAGGAGACTTGATGACGGACATCGCGACCCTCTTCACTGCGTCTTGGCCCTCGCGCCGACGAAGCGCTCCTCGGCTCTTAGATCGATGTCTCAATGCGCTGGATAGTTCGGCAGTGGGAATTGCGGGGAAGCGCCCAGCTTCACGAAAGCGGCGAAGGATCTCATGTCAAGACTGACGTGCCTCAACTTGTGAGGTGTTCACCGCCGAAGGGGATCCGATACCCCTCATGATGCCCTCCCGGCCCACAAACCGGGAACAGCAGTCTTGGCGGGACAGATAGCTATTTATCACAACCTCCGATATCTCGTCCGAGAGGCTTGGCCCGGAGACTGTACGAGTCCGATCGGACCGGACTGCAGAACCGCAGTTGTGGTTTGCCGTGGGAAAGACTTCCCCCACTTTGCTCCTGCATTCCTCCGCATTGCAACGAACGGCAATGAGGGGAAATGTCACGGACGGGGTCAGCCCCCGGCCCGGCAGGTAAGCTTATTCAATAGCCGATCGCTAAGAGTGACTTTTTGCCGACGGCGTTATCAACGGGTGATACGTAATATGGATAGTTTACTTTTACACTTGTTTTGTGATTCGCTGCGCTTGTTTGACATGATGCTGTTGGGAGCCTGGGAAGCTGGTCTAGTATCTCAAGTTCTGGCCATCCGCGAACATGTAGCTCCTATCAAAGTGCTTCACCCCCGCGGGCATGAAGTTGACGACGGCGAGAGCAGTCACGCGCTTGGCCCTCGGGCGCGGGAGAGACCCCGGGCCAGCTCACACAGAGATTGCATGTTAAACGTTGATATTTAAGGAAGGCCAGCGTGTTTGGGAAGCAACACCAGCGGAGCTGAATGCCAATGCGACTTTATGGCACAGCAAGTTGCTGAAGACATTGTAGCACTACCTCGTTGAAACGAGTTTTGAAGTCAGAGTTTCAGAAGCAGTTTGATTGTGGCAGCCAAAAGAAAGCTGGTGGCTGTCGGTTCTGGAAGTGTTCGCTGAAAAGTGTGGCGAGATATCTCGTTTTTGTCATCGAGGGGTCCATATCATGTATAAGAAAAACACAGAACGGCAGTTCCCCAGAGACACTTCACTCGATTCACACAAACTAACCCGATAGCTTCTCGAAATACAGGCGTCAAAAGTTCTTCTGCAAACTCGCTGTCAGCCCAGCCAACTTGCACAATATACTTCATAGGTTTCAGCCCGCCCCTGCATTGTGGTAAGTCACCGTGACATTTTCCATAACAGCCAGGGTTGTCGACACATAGGCTCGTGATGATGCACATCCAAGGCTGCAGTAGAGAGCTTGACGTTCTGCAACGCCTCGATCAGGACCTCTTAGTTAACAACCTGCTCTTGCGCCGTTTCTATAAGCCGCAACCCAGGTTTCATTGCCGAAAACGCTTCTGCATTGACCTGGTTCTGGATGTAGGCGCCCGGCGGCGTAAGAAGGAGCGTCACCTGCAACTCCTTCTCAACATCGGGCTGGCCCATCTCGCCGCCGGTTGGAGGTGTGAGGGAAAGATGGCGGGGAAGTCACCCTATCCCTAACTTTCAAGGGCCTTGATGTAAGATGAACTCAGTCCTCTCCAAGACGAAGAAGGATAGGTTTGCTTCCGGGCATTGACGATGGTCTTGCAGGTTGACACGTCGCCTTGAAACTGGCTGATGGTGCGTTGCTTTAAGTTTAACACCAGTGATCGAGTTTCTCCGTAAAGGCTAGACCCACAGAGTAGCGTGTGTTTATCGACTTAACGTAGGCAATCCTGGCAGATGTGAGAGCTGCTTTCCGTTGATGTATTGCGTTGTTATGTGAGTTGCCCTGAGACATCTACGACCAGTGCCTGATGATCTTAACTTCTTAAGTGCCTATCACCACCCAGTTCCTCTTGGTGGACGATGATATCGACGACAAAGGCAATGCGTCTTATGTCACGAGTAAGAGTACACAGTAAGGCATAAGAGAATATAGGGGAAAGATGCTTGTTCTATACAATGTGAAGAGAATGAAACGTGGTGGTCTAGTTATATACGTCCGACCCCGTGAAATGGCACGTGAGGGGACTGATCAGGTGAGCTCTGATATCCGAGGGTTTCCCTGTGACATCTTAATTATCTGACTTTAGCAGATATGGGGGTTTTGTGAGTAACTCTCTTAGCCATAAGATGATGTATTCTTCCAGACGATGAGGGGCGGTGAGCACGTTGACATCTTTGAAGCTACGGATGATGACGAGGTCGTTGGCCGGTCAAGGCTTTGCTTACGCTCCACTGAAGCATTCGCTCAAAACGAGTAATTTCTCAGCTAGGGAGTAGATTTTCTGTCAATTTCGACGGTCTGTTGGTAAGTGACACTTGTGCAGAATTTCCAGCCATGTTGCCTCAAAACATCTAACGAGATGCCTTCATACCCCACGAGCTGCAGAGTCTGCATTGGAGAATAGGTCACACATTCTCGGTCAGGTCATACCGGCGTTGTGGTGGTCCAACCCTGGGAGGGGGGAAGCGCTGCAAATATCAGATCAAGACCGACCGCGAGCTCCACTAATCAGAGTGAGTCGAGGCCCGCAGAACCCATTTTTATCTTATTGTACGGATACAAAGCTGCGGATTCGGGTGAAAGTGGGAAGACAAAGCGGGGTGATGGTCCGAGGACCGAGGGAGAGCAGCCACTCATCGCCGTCCACAGTCCGACATGCTGTCTTGGGAATGAGTCCTGCATGAAAAAGATACCAGGGACAGCAGCTGATGTCGTCATAGTTGTGTACGAAAAGCATTCCGTATTATTGAAGGACTGAAATAGGATAAAGGCAGAAAAATGGGTCATGGGTACACCTCTAACAACCCAGGATTTTGTACTTGAGGTCGAGAGCCTTGTATGCGGAGAAAATGAGGAGAACGTACACCAGACGTCTGGCAAGGGTCGGGACTGGGAAGCCAGGAGTTGCCCAATCCTCCAGACCCACGGCCAGCCAGGTCTTTCGGGTGTCAAGAGGCGAGGGGCATGTCCACAACTCCTCCGCCAAGTCGACGCATCCAACGAGCGTCAGACTGTTCCTCTCTCTCGTGTTGGAGCCTTGGAGAAGGAAGCTACAGATAGCGGGGCTTCTCCAAAGAGCCTAGGCCCGTCTAGGCCTATGGCATCGGTTCCAACAGGACTTGTTGGGGCTTCTGCTGCTCATTCTTGTTCTGTTCTGCCGACTTTCTTTCAGGGGGAAAATATGACATGCCAAGAGGAATGAAGACTGGCAGCAAAGGTTCAGAATCCCTCCACCCAAGACGATGCTTGTCCGAATCAAGCCTATGGGGTTGGTTGCCCAGCCAGTATTAAGCCCCCCCTGGCTCGGTCCGGTTCCCCGGGGGCCGGCCGGCACCGCGAAGCCCGACGATTGCCGGCCGAGACGCAGGATAGTAGCGTGTCTCAAGCCACATTCCGCCAACAGTGCATGGTGTGTTGCACCAAAAGATCTTTCTCGTGAGATGGTCAAGCGTTCCGCCCATCAAGACGGGTTGACATGGCGCGAAAAGAAGAAGTCTGGGTAAGTGGAGCTTCGTCCCAGCAGTCTGGATGGATTCTTGCCAACTGCAGCCTCGAGAAATACTCTTCTGGGGTAGGGGGATGAGTCCCGTGGTGTTGCCAGAGCTGCCGTTTACAAAATCGTCTGCTCTTCACTCGGTCAAGCGGCGGGGAATCCGGAGCCGGGCCATCCAACCCACACCAGCAAACGATCGCCAAAACCCTGGACACAGAGCGGCTTCTCGAGTTAGCCCCTCCAATCACGACGACCCTCGGTGATGCGGTTCAATTTCCCACCGTGAGACGTTGCATCCACCGCGCCGGACAGAACCCGGATTTGTCCCACCCGCCCGTCGATGAACCAGTCCCCTTTCTCATGTGATCGACTTGGGGTATGGCACAGTCTGCAGACTCCGGGGTAAAATGGGGAAGACAAAGTTGCGGGGACGGCCCCAAGGTCTTGTCTTCTTTTTGCCAGAGTGAAGCCATGGACGTGCATATGCAGCTGCCGAGCGGGCGGAGAGCAAACAGGTGTGACCACACACACGCATTCGTCGCCATCGTCTTGGGTTAGAGGTGGTAATATGGCCTGGACGCGGCGAGTAAGCGAACCGTTGGGATGGATCAGGAGCTTTGTTATAAAAGGCAGAGAGCGCGTCGATCCGGGCGAGAGAGGCTCATCGACCGTTCTCTCCCCAAGACTCTTGTGGTCGCACACCATTCATCTCTTCCAAGCAGCGACTGACGTACGTTGCGATTGTTGCTTGCCCGTCATGGCCGACCCTACCAAGCAGGCCTCCACGGTCGCCGACGAGAAAAGAGACCTCTACCACAACGATGTCACCGAAGACGCGCCCCCCGACGTGGTGGCGGCCGTTGCCGCCCACGAGATCGCCCACGAGGTCGAGGACGGCAATTACTCACCGTGGACAAAGTCCATGTGGCATCTCTACGGAGTCCTCTTCGTTGCGTACTGCTGTGGTGCGCTCAACGGCTATGTGAGCTACAATCTCCTGGTCGTGGCATGTGGACGCTGGAGCTGACGGTGAACCTCACAGGACGGATCTCTCATGGGCTCGCTCAACGGCATGAAGTCGTACCAGCGGACGTTCAACATGTACGTGATGGTAACCTGTTTGCGTCGAGCTATGCATTAGGAATCGCTTGCTAACGCCATGGCAGGAAAACCTCGGGCTCATCGACCGGTATAGTGTTCATGATGTAAGTCAGAATTAACGATAGACCCATATTGGGGGGAAACTCTGATTTCTGACTGGACGGAAATAGGTACAACGTGGGATCGATTTGCGCCATCGCCTTCACCGGACCCGTCAACGATCTTCTCGGTCGTCGTTGGGGAATGTTCACTGGCGCCGTCTTGATCATCGTGAGTTTCCCTCTACTCTACAACCTCGTCGTGAGCTAGACTGACAATCACTCAGGTGGGCACTTGTGTCCAGTAAGAACGACCCTCACCGTACCCCGCAACAACACGATACTGATATCCATCATAGAGCTACGAGTAATATCGTTCCCCAGTTCCTGGGAGGACGGTTTCTTCTGGGATTCGGGGTCTCCTTCTGCTGTGTTTCTGCGCCTACATACGTGAGCGAGTTGGCGCACCCCAAGGTTCGTGGTACAAGTTAGCTTTCCAGAGAGATGGTCGACTGACAACTGGAACAGTGGAGAGGAACCCTCACGGGACTTTACAACTGCATGTGGTGAGTGCTTCCAAGTTCCAGCAGGCCATATCTACAACATGCCACGAGACTAACACCCACTCAGGCCCGTTGGTGCCTTCATCGCGGGCTTCGTTGCCTATGGCTCCTCCTTTATTCCCGGCGACGGCGGCTGGCGTGTTCCCGTCTGGTGCCAACTTGTACGGTTTCCCCGCAACCTCGGTTTAGGATTGGCACTTGGCTAACGATGGGCAGGCGACTTCTGGAATTGTTGTGATCTTTGTCTTTTTCCTGCCCGAGAGTGTACGTGTTCCCACCTCTTATTCGACCACTTGAACACTCCTGCTGACGCGTGACAAAATAGCCCCGATGGCTCGTCGCCAACGACAGACACGAGGAGGCCGCCAAGATCCTGACGGCCCTGCACGGGGAGAACGACCCCGACCACCCCATCGTACAACTGCAGATGAAGGAGATGCTGGCCCAGATCTCCAGCGAGGCCAGCGACAAGAGGTGGTGGGACTACCGCGAGTTGTGGAACACCCGCTCAGCCCGTAGAAGACTCATCTGCGTCCTGGGCATGGCCATCATGGGACAGGTAAAGTCTTTCCCGCGATTTGTCACATTCTGCTACGGAGTATACTAACGGGAAATCCTCATGAAGGCTTCCGGTAACTCGCTGTCGAGCTACTACCTCGTCACCATGATGAACACTGCCGGCATCACCGAAGAGAAGAAGGTCCTGGCCCTCAACGCCGTCAACAGCATCCTCGGCCTCTTTGGCAGCATCATCGGCGCCCGCCTGACGGACCGCATCGGCCGTCGGCCCCTCCTGATCTACAGCATCCTCTTCTGCTCCGTCACCTTCGCCGTCATGACCGGCACGTCCAAGATGGCGGTCGACGACAAGACCAACACCAACGCCGCCAACGCCACCATCGCCTTCGTCTTCCTCTTCGGTGTCGTCTTCTCCCTCGGCTGGACCGCGCAGCAGAGCATGTACATCGCCGAGACGCTGAGCACCTCCACCCGCGCCAAGGGCACCGCCGTCGGCAACTTTGCCTCGTCGGCCATCTCGCTGGTCCTCGCCTACAGCTCCGGCCCCGCCTTTGAGAAAATCGGCTACTACTTTTACTTGGTCTTCGTCTTCTGGTAAGTTCTCGGTCGCTCAACACCTCCTCTGCCAACTACGAGGACCGGCGCTGGACATGCGTGCTAATATTCGTCTTTAGGGATATTCTGGAGGCTGTGTTCATATACTTTCTTTTCCCCGAGACCAACCACCGTACTCTCGAGGAGTTGGAGGAGGTCTTCTCTGCGCCAAACCCCGTCAAGAAGAGTTTGGAGCCTCGAAACGCGTCGACCGTGTTGGAGACTATGAAGGTCCCCAATGACAAGTTCGTGGAGGCTTGAGCCACTGCGATGTGTCCGACTGCTTCCCATGATGTCTGAAACCAGCCAAAACGTGGGAACAAACACGATTCGTAGCTACAACATGCGTACCAGCACTGGGTTTCAGTTGTAACATGCACCATACTAGCCACACCATATGATTATCTTCTGCCATAAGGATGCATTTGATGTTGAAACTGTGCCGCAAGGAGGCGAGTGTATGTCAAAGTAGTTTAGGGACCGAAGCTGCCAGTTCTATATGGGATCTATGAACCAAAATATCATGTGAGGTCTCCCAAAGAAACGAACACAAGAAGAAGCCATCTCTTTCGTCTTTCAAATGAGACCCATTGACTTGCTTTTCCCAGCCGAGGTTGTCTGGCAACTACGAGTTATCCGCCGCTAACTCTCAACAACGGTGTACTGAACCATACCATTCGATAATGACCGCTACCTGTTGGAAACAGCATCGAGAACGAGATCAGACCTTTCCCGGTTCTTCTTGATAGCGGTGAGAATTGTTAGCAAGCACAGCTTAGACCTCTTCGCTAACGCCAGACAGTCGGATGGTGAACACATCTGTTTCCCCCGCGAAGCATCTCCAACTCGATCCGCTTTTCCGTCTGCAGATCCCCCAGATTCTCGGATATCAGAAGTGTGTCTACCCCTGTCCACCCCCCCGGACAAACATGCGACGGATTACTGTCCACGAGAGATGTGGTACTGATTGACTGCCAAATACAAGCCACGCAAACGACCCATCTCCTCATTTGATTTGATCACCATTTACAGAAGTTAAAGCAACCATCAGCCCCCATCGAAACACTTCTTTGGCATCTTGAACAAACCATCAGATTGACGGCGAGGACAGGTCAGAAACCATGCCTCCACGAGGTGTTATCCGGGACATCGTCATCACGCCAGTGGCGTTCCATGACATGCCGTTGCTGAATAGCGTCGGTGTTCACGAACCGTTCGCCCTCCGCAGCATCATCGTCGTCACGGATGACGGATACGGGCTAGGCGAGTCCTACGGCGACTCATCTCATCTCGGTCGTCTGCAACTGGCCGCCGATCGCATCAAGGGTCTCTCGGTATACAGCACGAACTCAATCTACCAGATCTGTGTCGACTCCCTCGTAGGCGACTCCAGCACGGGCGGCGACGGCATGGCCGGCATGGTGACCACAGCCTCGGTCGTTGATAAAGTCTTCTCTCCTTTCGAGGTCGCGTGCCTCGACATCCAGGGCAAGCTGGCGGGCGTCCCCGTGAGCGACCTCCTCGGTGGCCGCGTCAGAGGCAGCGTCCAGTACTCTGCATACCTGTTTTACAAGTGGGCAGGCCACCCCGGAGAGGCGGATGACTAGTACGGCGCGGCGTTGGACCCCGCCGGCATCGTCAAGCAGGCCCGGAAGATTATAGACGAATACGGCTTCAAGGCCATCAAACTCAAAGGAGGCGTCTACCCTCCTGCAGAAGAGGTCAAGGCCATCAAGGCGCTGCACGAAGCGTTCCCCGGCGTGCCGCTGAGGCTGGATCCCAATGCCGCATGAACGGTCGAGACCTCAAAGTGGGTGGCCAAGGAGCTGGAGGGCATAGTCGGGTACCTGGAAGACCCGGCGCCGGAAATCGAGGGCATGGCCGCCGTGGCCAAGGAGGCCTCGATGCCGCTGGCGACGAACATGGCCGTCGTAGCCTTCTCCCACCTCCCGCCTTCCATCCTGCAGGACGCCGTCCAGGTGATCCTCTCCGACCATCACTTCTGGGGCGGCCTGCGCAAGTCCCAGACGCTGGCCGGCATCTGCGCGACCTGGGGCATGAGGCTCTCGATGCACTCCAACAGCCACCTGGGCATCTCGCTCGCCGCAATGACGCATCTGGCGTCGGCGACGCCCAACCTGGACTACGCTTGCGATACCCACTGGCCGTGGAAGCGCCGCGACGAGGATGTCGTCGTCGACGGGGCCTTGAAGTGGGCCGACGGCGGCCTCAATGTTCCGACTGCCCCTGGCCTGGGAGTTGAGCTCGACAGGGAGAAGTTGGCGCGTCTGCATCAACAGTACCTGGACTGCGGGCTGCGGAAGCGGGACGACACTACCTATATGAAGAGATTCCAGCCAGACTTTTCAGCCAAGATTCCCAAATCGTGAGGCGAAACGTCAAGTCTGGTTGTGATATGCACAGGCGTCTTGGGGATGTCTTCAACTAACAACGCTCATAACATCCGTAGTCTCAGTTGTAAACGCGTGTGGCTTTTCTTATCGTCAAGCTGTCTAACCATCGAACTCAACACACGTCTTCCAATCATTTTCAATGCAGAGTTCTTATAGCAGCATTGCCTGCCAATCTCATCGCACATAGAGCATTCATAGAAGCTTACGAATCATCACAATGTTTGACATCGAGCTTTCCGTATGATGCCCTTGTACTGAACTCTAATGTAGTGAACATGTTGGAAAAGTCTCCATTTTCACGAGAATATTTATGGACCATTTCTCGAGAAACCGCGTCAACTGGAATTTGGCTACCGGGCTCAACGTGATGCTATATTGGGGTTTCGTCTCTCAAGCAAGAAGTTACGGCAATCGAGTAATCCATGCTGGGTGATTGAAAAATGGGGTGAGTGTCTACATTGCGTTTGTTGCTTTGAGCTTCTAGGGTGAAATGGAAAGCCAGTCCGTTTGACCGTGACTCAGGTCTGGTACAGAAAGAGGGGCGGTTGAGCTCGACGGCCAGTATTCTTAGCCCACAACCAAAGGTCGCAGTCTAGGGAAACCTGAGCAGCGCATTATGTTTGTCGAGATGTGACATGCGGTCTCATTTGACATTGTCGAGGACTCGAGGAAGAGAGCAGCGGGCCAAACACCACAGCTGCCATCTTCTTGAGATCCTTCCAGTATGCCGCCGTTTATCTTTCAGGCTGGAGGCCTGTCAGACAACACCAGGTTTTCAGTAGACTGATAGGCAACTCGCCGGCACTGTCAAACCCGGGCTTTCGCTTTCTTAAACCGTGATGCATTTTGCTGATCCCAACGTCACTTTCATGATCGATAGAAAGCGTAGTCGAGCCACTCGTGCATGTCCACCGTATTGAAGTCCACCTCGGGGATGTCCATATCCGACAGAACTTCATGAAGCTTTTCGAGCCCACTGTGCTGCCTCTCTTCCCATACGTCCAACCGACGCCGACGCCTCGTGACTTGCGCTCGGCGAAGGGGATCCTTCTGGTGGTACCGTAGCAGCCTGTCGAGGATGCCGTTCAATAAAGAGAACGCAACGCAAGCCAGCCACCCCTTTGCCGTGATCCAGTTGGGGAGGAGAGTGTCGCCTGTCGTGATGCCGCTGCGCAGCCTCAACTCGGTGACGGCGCCGGGCCATGTGTGATTGGCATTGTTGTTCATCACCGCGACGAACAAGGAGAAAGCCGGGTTACAGCAAATGGAAGGTGGTTAAGATAGCAAACGACCCGAATACTGCCGTCACCACACCAAAAGCAAGCAAAGTTCTGTTGACGGCGCCCACGAAGAAATGTGGTTGATACACGGTGTTTTGATCTCCGTAGTAGGCGATGAATCGGAATCGTCGGGCGAATCAGTCCGACCACGTAAATCCTATTCAGGGTCACATGAGGACGTCGAAGACGTTTGACGGTGAAGATTAACTTTGATCCGATGCAATTACAAAGTCAAAATTGCTCAGAGTACTTAAACGCGGAGAGCAGCCCCCTCTCCTCGAAGCTTTGATGTTTTCATCTGATAATGTTGCCCGATGGTTCTTCGGCGTCTCGAGAGGCGCCCATAGCTGGTATGACAACGACTAGGCGGGGAAATCAACCTCTTCTGTTAAAATTCGCGTTTTGTTCTGCTGCCGACCGCGGAGAGTCTTGCTCGTGAAGTTGGAAAACCCCTGGTTGCTGGTCGAGTCAGGGAGAGATTTTCTTAAGCCTTTGAAAGCCGACCCTTATCTACGAGCTCTTATGACATGAGCAGTATAAGAGCAGCTCATAGCATCACGGGTCTGTTGCAGTATCGCCTTCTTACGCCCCCTTTTGCAAAAGCATCACTAGCATCAATGGTGGAAACCAGGCCCGGTGGCAGGAGTGCCCGTAGCAAGATTCATCCGTGAAGCATCAATTAACGAGAGAGTATCATGTAGTCTAGCGAAATTGAACCGAGCACACCCTAGAACCACTGGCGGCAACGCTTCCATGAGAGTAATTATTCCCAGGGCAACAAGAAAGGCCAGACACACTCATTTCCTCGTGGCATTCACACTCTCTTCCACTCCAGGTAGAACTCCTTGCCCGAGACTCCCCCACCGATAAGACGATTGAACTCCGCTTGGGCACCGGGCTGTCCAGGCTGCAGCTTCAATCTGAATGGCCACTTCTCGATCACAGTGTGCTCATCCTTCATCGCGGCCCCGACGATCCGAGGCGCCACGAATAATCCGAACATTACAGCAAACCTGGAAACCCAGTGAGCGTCATCACGAGAACGAGACCGGCAGACAGCCTACTTACCGGGAAAAGACGACGTCATGGTTCGCGAGGCAGTCCTGGGCGGCCAGGATCTTGAAGATGACGGGATCGTTACGTTCTAGCTGTCTATTTGTGAGAGACAGGTATCGAAGGGTTCGCATCCATGTCGCGCCTCCTGGAATCATGCCAGAGAATCTTTCCAAGTGGGTGAGATTCTCTTCCACAGCATTCATGAACAGGGTGATCAGCGTCGCGTGAGGGTTGACAGTAGGACTCTGGAGCAGAGGAACCATGCAGCCGAGTGTGCGATGGATCCCTAGGTAACCTGCGTCTGAGATGTTGGAGACCTACGCGTGATGAATCAGCTCGTGGTATCCAGCAGCAGTATATCCCACTTTTTGCTCACATCGATTCGGGTGTATGATCCGACTTCAAGATGACCAGGAACATCAGAAGCGTCCATCTGGAACAGTTGAAATGAGGCTTGTAGCCCCGAGAGCCTTCGGAGAAAGGCAACAAGAAGGGTTTGGAGGTGGACGAAGAGTTTTCCATAGATGTCATCCGATGCAGGTCCGTTCGAGGTCTCCTGGACTTCCTTCGAAGACCAGCCATGGAGGGGTCGGCGTCGTCCTTCATCGGCCAGCTCTCTACGTCCTGGAACATAGTACTTGTCCGGCGTGTCAGTCATGGTCTCTATTAGAACTGTGGAAGGGGATGCGGTCGGCCTATCACTCACGGGTTGGGCTGCTGGAATTCGACATGCGAAGCTCCAAACGGAAGCAGAAGTCCGTCTTCACGAAAGCGAACCATTGCAACCCGATGAGAAGGGGTTTGCAACCAGAGATGACGATCGCGGAAGTCCATCCGATCCTCGGCAAGAGTGACATCCGTGCGAAGTTTTCTTGCCTGCTCCATCGTCAAATCCTTTGGCTTGTCCGTGAAGGCCAGGAGAGCATCCCAAGCGGACTTCTGTAGCACGAGCCTCACGGAACGCCGGCCATATGTCCAAGTCTTTGCCAGGAGCTTGTCAGCGGCTTTTCCCGTTATCTTGTGGCAGACTTCCTCGATCAAGGGACGGATCCGCTGTTGGAGAATGTCGAGGTCCGACTTGCGTAGGAAAGCGGAGTACCAGACGTGAATGATGCAGTCGGCAGATGCGTCGAAATCTTCCACCACCAGGGCAATGAGCAGCAAGATGGCATTTCGTGCCACAATGTCAAGATCGTGGTCGTTCATAGTCACCTCGACGGTCTGGGTATAGCTTTCGGGGAGCTGGGCAATGGTTTTGATGACATTTCGAAGGTCTCCAGAAGCTGCACGTGACGACTCAGTGTGTGTTCAATATTGAGTTTGATGAAATGAAAGAACATTTACCCGCAAACAAGAGGCGCAACTGTTCGCCATAAGCTTCGCCTTCGTTGGCTTCGAGCTGAAGAACGTCGATGGCGGGAATGTTGCCCCAGAGGTACTTTCTGCCTCCGTACGACACCTGCCGAGGTCCATCACTGACAGAGGCTGGTGTTCGATTTTTGAGGACCCAATCGGGCTGCCAAGTTTTACTTCCTAACGAGGATTTGCAAACGCGTTTGTGGGTAGCCTTGTGACTCTTTTGGCATTCGGAGTTACAGTACTGCATGCATCTCGATCAGTAAAGGGGGGAGAGACGTGCTAACACCGGAGGATTGACCGTATACCACCCACCGCCACGAGAAAGCATTTGTTGCAAGCGATTTTGCCGACCTTCTTGCAATTCGTCTTGTCAGGCGCCAGATTGGCGCAGAGTGGCTGAATCGTCATTTTGCCGTTGTTGTTTGTCCTTGGGAAGGTTAGAGAGGTGGAGAGAGTAGTGAGTGAGTGTAACAAGAAGTGAAAGTCGCTATATATATATATATATACATATACTCAGGAGGGCTTGTGAGTCGGACGGTCCTGTTGTATCCCAAGTTCTACCCGATTCTCGGTGCTCCCTTCCAGTTTGTAGAACAAAAATGTAGCAACCATTAAGTGCTAATAATGACTTCAACCTATTTCGTTCTAGGTCTGCGTTTATGTCATTGAAAGTCAAAGGAATTGAAAGAGACGTTTGTTGACTGAAGAATGAACATCAACAGGAGCCAGCAACACCAGCAAATACCCTAATCACATACATATTATTGTCAATCGATCAAAGGCTCCCAACATAGTCTTTCCACAAGCTGAAGATTGCAGTAAAAGAAACTAAAATAGATCTCCTTGGCTATTCTCTCTAAATGAAAGGATATTCCTTTACTACCTTGTTCACTCTGTACATGTGTCAAGGTTGTTATAATTAAGTCAGGAATGGCTGTAGGTTATTATAAAAAGTTCTAGAGTATTCTAGGTTCTATTCTTGAAATCATACTTGGCAAGATTCTTTCAAAGAACAGGATAGATCTTTTAAGGAATCAATATGCCTAGACCACTGTGAACACAACATAGAAGGTGTGCGTTGCTCTTCTAGCACCCGACTATGCAGCTCTGCAGAATACAAAGATACCTAGAGTATTCTTTTCGATTCCATAGCTTTGATGCCAGTGAAAGATCGCAATGAAGCAATCCGCCAACCATAGGAGTTGGCGGTAGTTTAAAAAAGTGCTGTATCCGAAGGATTGGGATTGAACATAATAACTCCCCTTTACTTTTTGACAGATGGAAACTAAAGCTTAGAAATAAAATTTTATCTAAAGCTGTTGGAATATCGATCGGATTATTAATGGGAAAGTGGAGACGTCGGCCTGGCTAGGCTAATTAGACTACACAGACCTACCTCTGTTAAAGTAGGTCTACTAGGTAGCTATATTATAGCCTTCCTCCTTTCTTCCCTTTACTTTAGATCCTCTCTTTTATATACTTAAAATCTATAAATAACCTTATATCTATATTATAAAGCATTTATTTACTTAAGTAACCTATAATACTAATACTAATTAGTAGTTAACTTTATAAGTTACTACTTAAATACTATAGATTAGCAAAGTTAATAAAAAAAGTAAATTAATTAACTTCCTAATCCTCTTATTTACTTAGCTAAAGGATAGATTAAGCAAATTAAACTTATACTAATAAAGCTATTACTAGACTTATTTATAAGTAATTAGGTAACTACTTATTAAAAAAGTACCTAAAGCCTTAATAATAACCTTAAACTTTTAAAAAGAATTAACTTACTAGCTAACTTCAATATTATAATAGCAAATAAAGGTAACTAGCTTAAAAAGTATTTATTATATATAATTATTATAAAGACCTTTATAAATATTATAAAGCTTTTTATTTTTACCTCTTTACTTCTTTAACTAATTAACCCTTTTTACTTTAATTACTATTACCTTTTAACTTTAGTAGAGAAATAACTAACCTAGCCCTTCTTAAGGCCTTTATAATAGGGTAGCTTAAACTCCCCTCTTTTTAAGTAAATGGTACCTAATAGGTTAAAAGCTTCTCTTTTACTTTACGAAGCTTCCTTTAGATTCTACTATTAATAAATAGTAGCTATAAATAATAATACTAACTTTATTTAATAGCTTAGATTACTTTTATTTTAACTTTATTTAATAGCTTAGATCCTTTTTATTTTAATTTATTCTTTTTATTAAACCTTTTATTTATTTAGTTAAACTACTTTTAAATAAATAAAAGATAAAACATTCTTTAATTTACTATTCTTATTTTTAACCTTTTTTATTATTAACTATTATTTACCTTATGTACTTATAATCTTCCCCTCTCTCTTATTATTATTATTACTTTCTTTAATAGAGGGATTAACTACCTATTACTAGAACTAGGTAGTAAAGAAAGTATAGTAAAGGTTTTAAATAGTTAGCTATTAGACGTCTAATATCTATATATACCTCTATAGCCTTAGCCTAAGGGAAATACTTAGGTTTAAGATACAGTTAGACTACTTATTCAAATCCTTTTATTATAATAGCTAAAAGCTTAATAACCTCCCTTCTACCCCCTCTATAACTAAGTATTAGTTATATTATTTTTACACTTATTAAGGTCTTTAGGGATATTAACTATAATATATAAGGGAAATAGTCCTCTTTTAACCTATTAAAGGCTAATAGTATACCTTTATAGGTAGCATCTATTATTACCTTTCTTATTAAGTATTATACTAGAAAAGGGCTAATAGGGTAAGACTTATAGTTAGAGTTTTAATTACACTTTATAGCTTAGTTTAAAGAAGCCTTTCTCAAGACCCCTTCTTTAATTATAATAATCCTATATAACTATCTTTACGCTAATAGTGTTTATATTAAGATAAATAGAAGTTATATTATAAAGAACGTTATTAACGTTATGAGCTAAGAGAGATCATACATAGACCTAAGCTAAGATTAACAAAGTTACTAATAAACACTAATTATTTAAAACCCTCCTTAATAATAAGGCCTTTACGAATAATATTTAAGAAGGCTAGCCTATTATAACTAATTAATAAGATACCTTATATAATAATAATAGTCCTCCTCCTCCTCCTCCTTCTTCTCTAATAGAGTTATTAATAGGTACCCCCCTCTATTATTATTAATATAACCCTACCCTTAATAATTAGATATCTCCTTTAAAGTAGCTTACTAATCTAATAAAGCTATATATAAATAAGATGACATATAGTAGAGGGATATATAATGTCTTTAAATTAAAGATACTTATCTTTTATAATAACTATTATAAGGCTAGTATACTATAGAGGTACTTTACTAGCGCCTTCTCTATTATACTTTGTAATAAGGCTCTAGCCTTCTATTTTAATTACTTTTATAATAATTAAGACTTTACTATTTTTTATATAATAGCTTCTTATATAAAATTACACTTTAAGACTAAAGAAAGCTATTAGGCCTACCTTACTAAATAGTATAATACTACTTTTAACTATATTATTATTAACAACCTAGGTAAGTTAATGACAGAGTTATTTAAAATAATACTTAATAAGCTTATTATTATCTAATAAGCCCTTTTAACTATATATAATACTAAAGAGTTTCTTTAGCTTGAGGTAGTTAATACCTACTATAGTATTAAAGCCTGTAAATTAGCTTTATTTGGCCTAATATCTATATATAAAGAAGTCTATAGTTAACTCTAATTAGTAATTGGTATATTAATAGTAATTAATACTGGCCTTTATTACTTCATAAGTAATATACCCCCTACTAATATAGCTAATTAATATTTATAAGGGGTTTAGCTAAATACACGTAGCTAGGGAAAGGAATAGATAATAGGTATATATATTATTATAGAATTTAACTTATCCTCTAGACTAGACTACCTAGTCTAGTAGACCTTTATTAACAAAGCATTACTAACTAATTACTAAAGCTAACTAATTATCCTTAGTATCCTACTATTAACCTAGGGAACTAATATCCTTATAACTATCCCCCTCTTTAAAGGGCTCAGTCCCTAAGGCTATTACCTTCTAAAATAAGGTACCTCTAGCTCTTTAATATACTTTATTAGGGGCCTTAGTCTATTACTAGGTTTTTCCTAGGTACCTTAGACTCTTACTAATGTAGTATATTACTAAGCTATTAGTAAATCCTTATAGACTTAGACTTTTACTTTAAATATAAATAATTAGGTTAGCCTTTAGAGGCTATTAGCTAGCTATTACTAACTTCTTAAGTACTTCTTTAAGCTATTACTAATATTAGGTATATATAATACTATTCTAGTAGGTAATATCTTATATCTTTAGTCTTTATTAAGTACTTAGTAAGCTAATACTAATAAACTTAATATTTGTTACTACTATCTTCCTCTCTATATATATTTACTACTTTCTAATATTTAGCTTTAAATACTATATTAACTTATATAGTTAAGGTATAGTAGACTTCTTTTATATATCCCTTTTAAAAGTATTTTAAGTATACTCTCTTACTATAGTAGTTATCTACTATATAGCTTATCTTACTATACTTCCTATATATAAGGATTATCTAAGCTTTCTTAGCTACTAGCTACTAGGTAATACCTTAGTAATCTACTAGCTATCTTTTAGCTTAGACTAAAGGTATTATTAAGCTACTATCCTAGTTATACTAAAGCTCCTATAGGCGCTTAGTAGTAAGGGCGACTTTTTAAGGTAGCTAATTAAAGTATTTCTATTTAGGTAATACTTACTAAACTCCTTATTATAAATAGTAGAAGAATAAGAAGGCTAGGGGCTAATTCTTTTTAAGGTCCTTTATTCTAAAGGCTTAGTATATTACTACCTATTTAGTAAAAAGTTATAAAGGTAATTAACTAGGCTATTACTAAGCCTTATAAAGCTAGCTATATAGATATCTCTCTTATGGTTTTAGGTTAATATAAGATTAATAAATAAATACTTTAAATAACGCTCATAGACTTTATTTATTACCCATTATATTAACTACAAATTAGTAGTTTCTTTATTAAGTTTGAAGTATTACTATTACCTTTATAAAAGCTTATTTTATATAGTAGTTCTCTAAGATAGTTAAGTAGAGCTAGTTTCTTATTTATATCATAGCTATCTAGTTAGATACCTATTCAAGTATACTATTCTCTTTAAGAATATTTATTAGTTTAACATTATAGATAGTTAAAGGTTAGTTATTATAAAGTTATTTATAAATTTAGTTATAACTTTATAGGTATAAGTAGGCTTATATAATTTAAGATAGACTATAGATTATATACTTATTAAGGTAAAAGTATAGGCTATTACGACCTTACTTTTACTAGTACTAGGTACTACCTTACTTTTACCTTACGTACCTACTTTTCCTCTAGAACTAGATTAATCTTATATTCTAGTACTAATTTTAATCTAATACTAGTAACTTTATCTTTATAGTAAAAAGTACTCTTTTTTATACTAGATTAGTAAATTTAGCTTAAATCCTTTAAAAATATAATAAAAATAAAAGTAATTATTCTTATAAGTTATATAGTGTAGCTATATAATCCCTTTAATTTAATGTAATCTTGTATTTTAGTTTTATAACTACTACGATTTATCTTCCTTCCTACTATACCTCCCTAGTTACTATATTTTTAAGTTTAATTAACTTAAAATTTTATTTACATTTTAAGGTTATTTATAGTAACTAATTATTTAAGTACTTTATTTAAGTTTACCTTAGTTATAATATTAGTAGATTTATCCCTTCTATTAATCTATCTAACGTTTATTAACTCCTTTCTTTTATATAATTATCTAAGGGCTATAATATCTATTATAAGCCTCTTCTTATAAGTAGTCCTAAGCTTAACTAAGTACTTATATAGGGAGTATAAATTAGTATATATAATAG
>PUHP01000401.1:1081-30923 GCA_006783085.1 Colletotrichum shisoi
TTAGTATACTAAGTCTTAATAGTAAAAACATATAGTAAAGCATACTAGTATAGTAAAAATAACTTAAATTTTTACTTACTTTAACTTAATAAGGGTATAAAAAAGGAAGGAAAGGAAAATAATAATAGGTAAGGTAGAATTTGACCTATATACTACTTATACTACCTTTAGCTACCCCCTTACCTATTTAGGAAAGTATTATATAATAAAAGTAAAGCTATTAATAAAGGTAATATAATATACTATAATATTCCTATTCTTAATTACACTCTTTTATTAATTATATAAGCACTTAAGGGATTGTTTTTAAAGGGCTATTATGTACTAGCATAAAGGATTTAATTACTTAATTACTTAAACAATTAGGGGGTGTGTTATAGGAATATCCTTATACATTAGAAGCTCCCTAAATTAGTCCTGTTACGTGCTCCTTTACGTGCCTATATGTATATATCTAGCAGCATTTCGTTCCCTTCCTTATTTCTAGAATCAAGCATCGTTCTCCCATATTCTCCTATACCTTACTGTGTGCTCTAACTCGTGACAAACTGCTTGCCCATACATGGGAAGGCCAATCGACCACCATCAGAAAATTCATGTTCCCTTTTCATTCACAAATCAAATCGATGTTGGATGGTGTTTTCTTTGTAATTAATGGTTCTCTCAGCTGTTTTCAACCCATCGCGGCTTCTTCCGTCGTCGCTGTACGGGCTCTATACTAGAAAAAGAAGGAAAAGAAAATGAAGTTAAAGGCAGTGGGGTGGAATAACTCTCCCAGAGACAGCATAGCCTGCTGCGTGGAAAGCCATATACTCGTGTAAAAATATACATTGCGTGCTCTTTATTGGGCAATTCCGTTTGTTCGTTCGCCCAGAAAACACCGCCTCGCCATATCAACTATGTCGCCAGCACCGGGCGACAAAGAATGTACTTTTATTCCCGCGCCGTCTTCTCGTCTGTGCGTTCCTCACGCGGTTCTTCGCGTATCGAGTTTTCTCGGGAAACCCCTCTCCTAGCGTTGCTGTCAGATTCTTCGCTATCCCGACGTCTACGATCCGCCGGCGACCAATTGGCCGCGATACCGGCAGCCACAATGCCCGCCATGACAGTTGGGGCGCCGAGTGCCGAGTTGGACCGACTGCGCGAGCTGCGGGAGCGCTTGCGAGAGTCAGGAGTCGCGGCGATCGAGCCGAAGCTATCCTCACGTGTCGGTGTTGATGGAGACGTGACTGAGTTGCTGCGCGAGTGTGACGGGCTGCGCGTGCGAGCGAATGTTTCCCGGGGGTGCTGTACCGCAAACTTGAGGTTATTCAGGCGGCCTCCCTTCATACGCTTAATAAACGCCAGTTCATCACGGACGTCCGAAAGTGGCGCCGGGTACATCTCAAACTGCTCCTCGTCCGACACCGTGAGACCAGGGACGGTGTCCTTGGCACGGCGTTTGAGGTAGTCAGGGACCAGGCGCTCGATGAGAGCGTCAGGAATGAGACGGACGATTACACCGACCGGAATTGAAATCAGGCCCAAAATGACGGCCATGGCCCATTGCGTCCCAGTCTGGCCCTCGGAAGCGATCTGAAAAGCAGCGCCACCGACAAAGACGATGAGGATCTGTCCACCAATCATGATAGCGCTGATAGCGATGAAGAAGTAGTTCTTCGTGAGTCCCTCAAAAATGTTAAAGTTATTGTCCAAGCGACGGTTGCTGAAATGCGTTAGTCCAGACCTGAAGGTAAAGTGCTAAGAATCTTATACTTACTTCCACTGGTTGAAGATCTGCATCCATACAAAGGTGTTAAAGACCAGCGTAGCGATCTGCTCATCAGGGATGTGCTCGGGACCGGGTACAATTGCTTCCTTTCCATAGAAAAGCATAAACGTAATCGCAAGCTGGTAGACCGCCTGTCCGAGAATCATCTTCCACATGGTCGTCGTAATGATTGACGAATTACGTCTCTCGGGCTTCCTGTCAAGCACGCTATCTTGAGGGGGATCCGTGGCGAGGGCGAGGGCAGCAAGCGTGTCCATGATCAGGTTGACCCAAAGCAGCTGCACAGCAGTCAAGACCGAAGTGCTGCTAACCGCAGTAACAAACGTGAGAATGACAGCAGTGATGTTGACTGTAAGTTGGAACTGAAGGAATCGCTTGACGGCGTCGTTGACGGCACGCCCCCATTTCAAGGCCTTGACAGTAGAGTTGAAGTTGTCGTCCATGAGGATGATCGACGATGCTTCCTTGGCAACTTCGGTACCGGCAATACCCATGGAGAAGCCAACGTCGGCCGTCTTGAGGGCAGGAGCATCGTTGGTTCCATCGCCGGTCACAGCAACAATGTCCCCCTTGGCCTTGAGACGCTTGACCAAAATGCGCTTGTCCTCAGGGCTGGAGCGAGCAAGAACGCAAAGTCTTGGTATGATAGCCTCTTGCTCAGACCTGGTCAAATTGCGAAATTCGGGCCCTTCCATGACGATACCGTTGGGCTGCAGGATCCCGCACTCCCTGGCGATGGCCTCGGCGGTGAGCTTGTTGTCCCCAGTAACCATGCGAACCATAACACCCGCTTTTTGGCAGAGCCTGACGGCTTCGGGAACCCCCTCGCGCAAGGGGTCTTGGATTCCCACCATCCCGACAAAAGCCATGGATTGGAACATGAAGTCGAAGTCGACGTTCTCGCCCCCGTCGACACGGCGGGCATTCCGAGGGGGCCACTGGTCAAAGTCTCTGTAGGCAAGACCAATGGTTCGAAGCGACCTAGAAGCGTAGGTGTTGATGAGGGTGGTGATCGTTTGAAAGTTTGGCTCCGTCATCTGCGCGAGCGCAGCGTCCTGTGAGGGGTCCCGGAAGATCTGGGTACACTTTCCAAGAACAATCTCAGAGGCACCCTTGACATAGACTCTTGCGCGTCCGTCCGGAAGCTGAACAACTACGCCCATGCATTTGCGGCCAGAGTCGAATGGAACAAGTTGAAGGATCTTGGCGTTCTCGCGTTCCTCGGCGACGGGGCGCATACCGAGGTAGTCACGGGCTAGGAGAAGCAAGGCTGTCTCGGTCTTCGATCCGACATATGTCTTCTCGCCGTCAACATCGCCCTCGAACGCCGTCGAGTTGATCGAAATGGACTTGACGAGAATCTCCTTGACCGGCGCGCTGAGCATCTTGGCGAACTCGGCGATTGAAATGTCATCAGAGCCATCCAGAGTGGCGTCGACCTCACCGCTCAGGCTAGAAGGCCGCTGCCCGCCGAAACGGTGCGTAGTGCCGATTGTGCCAGCAACGACCTGCATCTTATTTTGCGTCAGGGTCCCAGTCTTGTCCGAACAGATGGTGTTGGCGTTGCCCATGACCTCGCATGCCTTCAGGTGTCTGACAAGGTTCTGGTCCTTCAACATGCGTCTCGTGGCAAACGACAGAGCCAGTGTGACGGCAAGAGGAAGCCCCTCCGGCACAGCCACAACGATGATGGTGACAACGGTGATAACGATGTTGATGAAGTCCTGGCCTTTTTGGGCTGGAGTGACGGAGGCCGGCTGCTTGGGGAGTCTAACCAGGAATTCGATGAACAGGACGATGAAGAGAAGCAGGCCAGCAGCACCTCCGAGTTTGGCAATATATTCGGCAATAGTGTTGAGCTTTGACTGCAGCGGGGTAACCTCGGGGTCCTCGTCCAGCGCCATGAGAGTCTTTCCGAACGAAGAGTGAATGCCTGTTGAGGTGACCATGAAAGTACCGACGCCCTCCATGATTCTAGCACCGGACTGGATAAAGGGGTCCAGCTTCTTGGGATCGTCGCCGTTCTGGATGGCGTTGAAGACCTCTTCACCATTCCGTTTCTTAATGATATCCGACTCTCCGGTAGCCTGGGACTCGTCACACTTGACGTTGAAGCCCTCAATGAGAATTCCGTCGACGGGGATGAGGTCGCCCGGTTCGAGATGAATGACGTCTCCAGCCAAAAGTTCGTGAACGGACAGTTCAATCGTCTTACCCGAGCGGACAACCTTGACATTACGGTCTTTCTTCCTCTTGTTTAGCTTGGCAAATTGCCTTTCCTTGCTGTAATCATTGAGGGATCCCACGATGACGACGATGGCGATGGCGACAACGATAGCAACACCCTCAACCCACTCGACCTTTGGCTCGTCCGGTGCGTGCGGCAAACCCACCGTTTGATAGATGCCGATGGCAAGTGAAACAACCGCGGCAGCGGTCAAGAGCATGAGAACTTTGTCTTGATAGGTGATCCACATCAGTTGAAGAAGAGTCTTGCCCTTCTTCTCAGGGATTCGGTTATCCCTGAAAACGCGCTTCCGGTCGGAGAAGCCGCTGTCGCCGTGCTTGTCGTGATGGCCGGTGTTCTGCCTCGCAGGGGTTGCCGGTGTTCCGCTCTCCTTGAAGTCGCCGGAGGAGCTAGTGTGGCCTGTCACCTCGCCGAAGGAGACTCGCCCGTCGAGATGTACCTCGTCCAAACTCAAGCCAGCCTTGCGATCACCTCGGAGGCCCTTTTCGATACCTGCCAGACCCCCAAGCGCATAATACGCAGCGAGACTTTTGGGGTTGAACATCTTGTTGAGCTGACCAGGGGTAAAGGCGAAGGGGTTGTTTTCCACATTAAAATCATCCTCGCTCCCCTTGTCGGGTCGCAGGGCGGTCTCGTCGTTCATAATCTTGTCATTGGACATGGGACTAAGCTTCGTGGCCTTTTCGGTCGACTGGCTCAGAACGGCGATAGTCTCACCCTGGGAAGACATGTCGTCAGAGTCAATAGAGTTCTGTCTTGAGCGCAAATTGCTGGGTACGGCCAAGAAGGCGCGGTCGTTTCCTCTCAAGGTGGCAACTGGACTCGATACATTATGCGGGCTCAGAGGTCTGCTGCTGTCCTTGGCGTCGAAAGACGTGTCGGCTCGAAGCTTCGGCTTTGCAGGCTTCTCCAGCGGTCCTGACCAAGGAGCACCGGTGCCTTCGGGTACTGTCGTCGGACTGACTTCCTCATCTGCGGGAGGAGCGGGCGAGTTGGGGAGGTCATCCTGGGGATTCTGTGCCATGACTGGTGCGGTGCTCGTGTTGTCGACCCCGGTGGCAGACGGGTCTATGGTGATCGTCGGGCTAGAAAGAAACAAAAACGTCAGTTCTATACCTCGCAGTCGGAGAGGCGCAGACGTACGCTCGATTCCTCCGTTGTGGTGCAGGGACATCCTGAGGGGCGGGAGCGGAATCCATGACTGCAGGTCAGGCGCAACACAGCCGCGATGGTGCGGCGTCGTCTGATGGTAAAGCGAGGCGAATGGAGGCCGCCAGTGTGGTTAACGGATGAGGCAGCGCGAGGCTGTGCTGGCAGAGTACCAGGAGGGCGGCGAAGAGAGCGACAAAGCTAAGCGAGCTAACAATATTGTGAAGAGATACAGGTAGCGATGTGGCCTTCTTGACGTATTGGACAAGGATGACGTGGGCGTCTAGTCTCGCTGATGGCGACGGTGGCGGCGGCGAGGAAGGGTTGTGGTCCAATGTCGAGGACGTCGTCGTCGTTGTTGTCGTCGTGAGTTTTCCTGTCGAACATCGGCGGGTGTAGTGATGGTTGATGGGTTGAAAGCTTCTCGGAGGGTATTGTTTTGTTTTGGTTCCTGTAAGAAAAATGATCGTTTGGTGCAAGACTCTTTTCACACGCCCATGGACACACAATCTCCCACTCTATGAATACATGGCGGCAGGCGAAGCAACGGGGGCAGAAGGAAGCGGGTGGGAAGGGAAAGATGGAGAAATGGGACGTGAGGTTCGTTTCAATTCCAAGCGGCTACCCAGAAGCCAAGACCGTAGAGAGGAGGGCTCGAGACAAGCAACAGCCAGAGACAGCCCAAAGAGAGACAGGATGAGGAGTCTTTTGCCCTCTCACCCCTGGTCGCATCTCTCCTGTGTCTAGGAAGAAGGTGGTTGTACTCATACCATGGGCGTGCTACGTGCGCCACTGGCGCACACCCAAAGGCCAGAAGAGGGAGAGTTTGGATCTCCCACATGTGGTGCCAAGAAGGAGGCAGTGCAAAGAAGTATACCTTATTGGCTGGGGATGAGGTCCAGAGCAGGGGTCGGCCGGTGCACTATGTTGTGGAGAGTCTGCTAATCCCCTTCTGGTTTGGCTTGCCGTCCTTGCTTGGAGATGGAGATGGTCCCAGTAGGTTGTCAGGAGAAAGAAGCTCGTCTTGTCCAGGTAGATCTAGGTATCGTCCGCTGTGCCCCACGATGCCAAGTACATTGTTTTACTTTTGAGGAGCCACTGCACCCTGCTTCTCTCTGGGCGCCTGGAAGACCCACCCGGCCTTGTGTGAATAGGTCGCATTTCACACAGTACGTTGCCAAGGCTCCAATGTACAGATACCTTTTCCCCCTTCCATTCTCCTTCTTCTTGGGTCTCTCCGTCTTCAACGACAGACGTTCTGTGGTTCAATCGAATTCCACACTCTCTCATCTATACTCTTTGGCCAATACGCCTAACCCAGTTCCGCCCCTGCTGCCACCAACGTATTGCATAGCAGTTCCAGTCAAAAGCATCCTGGTCATTGGTTATCTCTGCCACCTTGGCTCGGAGTGTTATGTGTAGGTATGATGCCGCAGTCAGGTGGACTTGTTGACCCAGGGTGTTCGACCTGGAACAGGCCATGATTCAAGACGAAAGGGAACACGACATGACGACTGGTTGCCGCTGTCCACAATTTACTCAAGTCCCGCGTCGTTCGGTTATTCTTATCAACCCACCGGACATTCACACTCCACAATTCCACCGCCGGCGCTACCTTTACGCGACCACCGCGTTTCTGTGCCTCCTCTTCCTTTGATTTCAGCTGCGTAGACACGGACCGGGATCGGCCGTTTCTCGTGTTTTCTCGTTGCCAGTGACGGAATTCCTGCGGCACTGTACTCGGTATGCCTCGTATCAACTTCGAGGCCCTTGCCCTTACAGCCAGAATACGCTGCGAGCGGCCGGACAACAACCCCCAATCCTCAAGGCTGAGCGTTAGGCTGACCCCCGACACCTGGCGGCTGCTGCCCTGCTTAGTATAGCTGCAGTAGTGGGAAGCAGGCCACGCTTTTTTGGAAACCTCTCAAACGTAGCCTGGCACATCTTGGCATTCATGGCTAATCGCTTGACAAGTAAACAGGTCGATGAGGCAAATTGCAACAACGACTGCAACAGCTCATTAAAGACCACGCAAAAAAAGAAACACACGGACGGGTACAAAAAGAAGGAAGTTTAGCCTCCCGATCGTAACTTCTTCTTTCCATAGAGATCGGGCCAAGTATCTTCTTGATCACCTTCCTCGTTAGGCACAATCCTGATAATGTGTACTGCTCTTCTGGTTCTGTCTACTCTAGCAATACTGACCATTTCACCACCTCAAGGTATCGTGGGAAGTCCCCAAATCCAAAGCGCATACAGTGCGGCAGATTAGGGTCGACCGGGCAAAAACGCCGAATGACGGGTTGCAATGATGAGGCGACAGCCCATGATCGGCAGCCAAAGCATCATCCTGCAGCAACAAAGCTGTTACAGTTCTCGATGTATAATTTGATGCTCTGTACATTACCTACACTACTCACACTCCCTTCCAAGTTTTTCATCTCCCTGGTTTATCTAATAAACCAGCGCGGGGTTTCCAGCACCCTTGGGTTTCCAAAGCTCCAACCAAGCCTGACCATGCAACCTTGAAGCAGGCGTTCTCGAGACGTTCTCGAGAGTCACAACCGGCAACCCAAGTCAAACGCGCGCTTTCGTTTTCTCTCAGACACTTTTGCCGTGTCAACCCAGTATCTAGGTTCGAATAGGCGACCGGTGCCTTGCTCGTCACGTTGTCAAATCTACACTAGTCCGGGGAAACGGGGATCAAGGGCAGACCTCTGCGCAAGGACGTACCTTGCTCGGTGAGTTCAGACCGTCGCACCTTGAGAAGGCATCTTCCAGACATGAGATGCAGCGATGCAAACCATTTCTCATAGTTGCATCATCTCACACGGAAAACACCCGGCGCTATGCTTGTAAATACGGCGGCCAATGACGGCGCATTGAGATGGCGACATCGGCTGTCATCCACTGCTACTACTGTTCGGTACGAATACTAAGGCGCAGCGGTAAGCGTGCTGACTTGCCCAGTCTGGCAGGTCGCGACCGCAGGGTCGATACAAGCAATAACAAATGTGCCTCCCCTCTCGTCTGCTGTCGGGCGATTAAGTTCCAGAGAGAGGTACGTATCCGTACTCTCAGAGAGCTCAGAGTTCAACGGCCGGGGGGGTGCAACACCATCAACGCGACAGATGCCACAATGGCAAGACAATATTCATGCCAACGCTCTCGATGGGGCTCTTGGAATTGCATTTGGACTCGCATGGCCGGATGGTCCATCACCACAGATATCTCGGAGTCAGGAACGAACAGGGTCTGGGTCCGTCTACTTTAGGTATGCTCCCTCGAGCGCATTATTTCCAGGGAGCTCCCCATAGTTACCTGTACAGTGTCAAGTCTGCCGATTGCACCAGATAAGACCATCTCGTTCGACACCGCCAACGACGGTGGCGCACCAAACAGCAAATCGGCGCTTCGGCCGGAAAGTATTGACAGATTACCAACCAGCACGCATAATGACGCGCGAGTCGATTACTTCGGCGGTCATCACGGCAGACTACCATTCGTACTCGAGTCGGAAAAATGCGCCTCACCTTTGTCGACGACACTTGTACGTCAGCCTCATTGCGTTGGCGGGCGTCTCTACCTGCCTACTGCTATTGGAATTTCTCGTCCGTCATAACACTCCGGGGGGGTGGGGGGGCAGGCAGCGCCGTGAGCAAATCGTCGACGGGAGGAGCATGAACCACAGAGGGACTCGACACCCTTCGTCTTATTCCAAGTCCCGACAGGCGTCGTAGTCCGGTAGGCACGTCTTGGCAAAGGGGCATCGCCTAATGCCAAGAGGGGGGTCGGTCGTCTCTTGGCCTTAGTCTCCGGTTGATGTTAGTTAAGGAGTTGGGTGGGTTGTCGTTCGTCGAATTTGTCTCTTGTCCGGTTGCCTGCCGCGTCTCCTTCCTTGCTTCAATCCTCGTCATCTTCATCGGACAGGGGAGCCGAACCGGAAGAGGCAAATTGGCATCTCGCTTGTGAGGTTTCGCCCGACTGCTCGCTCACCCACTTCCCGGTGGATGATTGTCATTCGGTCTCCTATTAACCGCGTGAGGATACAGGCAATCTTGGAACCAACCATGTTTTGTTTGGGAGCCCTTGCCCTTGTCACCGGAATGGCAGGTATCCACTACTTAATTCCGTTACCGACATGAGAATCGAAGGCCTTACCGAATCGGACGACCAGAGGGCCCTTCTGTGGGGACGCGAGAGAGTGGGAGACGGTGCTGTAGAGGGTCTGGAAGCAGGTCCCTCTGGACGCTTTGGAAAAACACCACATGCCTATTTCCTGCCATTGCTAGAAAAACCTGCTGTTCAGTGTTCACAATTTGCCCTAGATGCCCAGTCTCCTTTGCTTTGATCGACTCGGCTGAGTCGACTCGCTAGCAGGGGCTTTTGCTCCGCATGATCCTCGTCATTCTGGTACTTCTATCGCGGACCAATCGTCCAAGATGGCGAGAGGGTGGGGGGGGGGTCTACGGAAAGATGTGTTACCGCATCCAGACTCGCCTACCGGCGCCTATCCAATGTGTTGCCTCTGGGTAAAGCTGGTGATGGGGCCCAGAAGCAACTTGTCGGCAACTGTCTATTGGCAACACTGTGTGTTTGAAGAAACCACAACAGCCGCCCAAGGCTCAAGAAGGCAAGTAACAGATCCCAGCCAACCATTTCGAGATGCCAGGCTTTCTCAGCGACCATCCGAGAGCCAACGAAACATCCACGGTGCACCGTCCACAAGCCGCTCTGATGGCTTTTTGTCTCCGCACCACTCCCCACACTTGGTAGTCTCTCGGATCAAGGGAGGCTAAACCCAATAGCGAGTCTAACACTTACTTACACTACATACGGAAAGTAGGAAAGTCTATTGAATCTCATCCGAAAGCCATTACTCGCCAATTCAGCGTAGCAGGTAGTCGAATACGATTGAGCTGAATAAACCCATGAAGCTGTCAAGTTTCGCTAATGACATCGGACCCTGGCCGAAGTCTCGCTCGCTCGGTTTCCCCCATCAACTCACAACCCGAGCAATCCAGCTTGACCTGGTTGCCTGGCACTCTTTCCCCTCAAATCTCGCACGATGGCAGTCCAGGCCATCCAAAGTGCGAACACGATAACCCGGACAACTCGACAGATGGAATGATGAGCAACTCAAAAATGCAAAACGGCGCATCTCCATCGCGCAGTGCCCATTCCGCGGCGTTCGCTGGACCAGACCCGAGTGAGATACTCCGGTTCTGCCGGGCGAGCCAAATAATCGGCCAACCAACTGGCTCGCTCGCCGTCATATGGACGATGCAGATCGTTTGAGGCTGAGCAGCTACAATTCGAGTAAGGTGGCGACTCCCGAAGCCGCTTTCTGTCATGTCGTCCGCCACTTCGGATTCTAGTCGGCGGCCTCTGCGACCGAGGACCCAGGTTGTCACGTTGTGCCACCATACCAATGTTTCATTGCGCAAACAACCATGTGCGATGCGCCCGCACCGTGTCGGCCATGGACGACATGCGCGACGAAACGCCAAAGGCCATCTCCCATGGGTACGGTCTCGCCGTCTTGTCGTTGTATCAATTCGAACCATTACGCGCCCCAATATCCGGCTGCGGGCCAGGAAATGCCTCGTCTGGCACAATCGCAAATGTAGTATCTTGGGAAACACCCGAAGGAAAAAGACGAGTTACAAAGAGAAGTGCCAGTCATCCAAACGATGGCATTCTTGGACAGAAAAAATGAAAGGTATGGCCCTCTATGGATGACTGGGTGTGTGTGTGTACTTCGCGGCTCCTTCTTGGCAATGCTTGGCAAGCGTTGGATACTGTGCTGCGGCCCCCGGACGGATGCCTCCATCCCCAAGCGCCAAGACCCATTTGCAAAGATAGGAAAAAAAGAGCCAAGATTCTTAGTTCCCGTTGTCTTGGCAGCCTTGGAGGGCGTAGTGAAGATGGCATGGAGATCATCGCGCCTTGGCGATTTGCGACATTACGCTTTCCTTTGCCTGACGACGCAGACGACGATGCATATTTGTGAGGTATTTCGGAGCCTCGTGGGCGTGGTAGAAAGTCCGAGACTCTGAGAATGGGGTTCTGCCTTGCCATACCGGGCGAGGAGAAGTGTATGTATTTAGGTATGTTGTGTCATACCGACTGGCGTTTCCCATTGAATAGCATCATCATCTTGTCCGGATCTCAAAGAGGCCTTCCCAGAATACCTAATGATATGTGTCTTTTCAATCCTTGTCGTTCTTTATTTTTTCCCCCTTCTATCTGCCTGGCCATTAAGACGAACCTAAATGTATACGCACCTCATCTTCGATCTCCAAGTAACAAGACCGCCTCCCTCATCGTCTCCCGAGCTCGACCCGTCTGACGCGGATCATCTCGCCAGACGCTGCACCCTCGGCCTCAACGCCAAAGAACCCGCCAACAGCCGTTCTCAGCGACTCCTCCCAGAACCCGGCGACGACGCCCTTCAGGTCCCCACCTGTCTGCTTGAAGTCCGGGAACGAGTTCACCTCGAGCAGCCACGGCCTCGCCTCGGCATCAACCAGGAAGTCAAGGCCGAAGACTTCAAATGCGTTGCCCAACGGCTGGAAGTGGATCGTCATCTCGCGCGCTGCCGCCTCGAATATATCTCCCGTCACCTCGCAGATGCGCTCAAAGATCTCCTCCGCCGTTTCAACCGGCAGACCCCGGTTGCCCTTGTCCTTCTCGCCCCCCGAGGCCACGAGGTCCCAGAACTGCTTCACGGCCGGCAGGGCGGGATTCTCCTGCCCGCCCTGGAGGCAGGTGTTCGTCAAGTGACCGTCCAGGTCCGCATCCTCCCACGGCGCGCGATACGCTTTACCTGCGAACAGCGCCAGCATCGGCCGGTAAACGTAGACGTCGAGGCTGCCGACGCAGAGGACGTACGTGCGGATGTGGAACTTGCGCGCGTCGCCCGGGAGTAGAAGGGGCGGGTGAATGTACGGCTGGGCGATGAAATGGCGGAGGTGCGACGTCGTTATGTAGTCACCTCCCTTTGTACCCTCGACCTTTTCTGCCTCTTCGTCTTCGTTCTCGTTCTCGTCCTCGTCCTCGTCGTCGCTGTCGGACCTGCCTTCCTCCCACTCATCAAAAATTCCCTGCAACTCTTCCATCGACCTGAACAGCCGGATCCCCTGCCCGCGGTCACTCATCCCCGGCTTCAATATCCACCACTCCTTGTTGTCCTTGTCCCCCTCACCCTCTCCGATGTTCTCGTTCCTATCCATGCTCTCCCGTAGATCAAACGCCTCGACGAGCGCGTCGTCCAGAAACTCGGCGTAGTCAACCTCAAAGTGCTCGCCGCGCTTGACGTGCGTCTTGAGCGAAGAGCTAGGATGTTTCGCGATCCAGTGGTCCACCGTCGACGAGAGATAATGTTTCCGGATGAGAGCCTTGCGGATGACGTAGCTGTTGACGAGCGCCGTGGACGGGTGCGCGGCGACGTGGTCGAAATCAAGGGATTCGTACGGTGCTATGTGCAGAATCTTGGTGTCCGGGGACGGGAGAGCAGCCGCGAGGGCGGCGTCGGCACCGGCCGATCCGGCAGGTGTCGGGACGAGGGAGTAGGCGCCAGGGAAGAGCCGCTGCATGGCCCCGAGAATGAGAGGCTGGACATATGGGTCCTCGTAGTTGATCAAGGCGTGGAACTTTGGGTTCGTGACGGCGACTGGCTGCTCGTTCTTGGTGGGGTCGTTTCTAATAGGAAGCTTAGTCGACAACGCAGCATGTTCTTTTGAGTTTCCATCGACCTGAGGGCTGTCACTATAGACGAAGAATACGTGAGAAAATGCTTCCGTGGTATATTGGCTGCGGAAGTGTTGGAGAGCGTAGAGTACATGCTGAGCCTGCCCGCTGCCCGCTGCCCTCTGCCCGCTGCCCTCTGCCCGCTGCTCTCTCAGCCGTCTTGGCTGTCTCTTCTTCTCACCCCTTTGTATCATGCATTCATGCTTCAAGCTTCCGTGTTGTAATGGTCTGACATCCTACCCGGCTTCTTTTGCCATGTCATGCTCTCTCTCCCAATCTCACACTCTCTCTCGCACAAAAACATACAGCACACTCTCTCCTAGTGATCTCAAACATCAAAGGGCCCACTTACAGAATCAACTCCTTTTGGTGAAGTTGCTCGGCAGCATGCCAGAAATTGGCCTTGAGCGGCGTGACACTGTGTCGACGAGTCAGCAACACATTCGGGGACGGCAAAGCACCCATCAAAGGGTCTAACATACCTCGTGTAGCCCTCCTTGACAGCCCACCCATCGTTGCCAGGCGCCGCCTCTTCAACGCTCTGATACACATCCGTGAATCTCGGCGCCCACTTGAAATGCTTGTGCTTGTGTCCACCTGGACCCTCGCCATCGGCCTTTTCTCTCTCACCGCCCAATGCCTCACCACCAGTCCCCTCTCGGATCTTCTGCTCCTCCTCGTCCTCATCGCCGACATCTCCATCAATCTCCTGGAAGCAGCTGCCGTCGCGCCAATAGTTTTGCAGCATGTTGGTAAAGTACGTCTTGTGCGTCTCGACACCTTCAACGAGCGGTACATTGACGCTGTACAAGTCAACCTCGTCGCCGGCTGGCCATTGCTGATACAGCTTCTCGATGACCTTGACCGAGTGTCTCGCCGCACCTTCAATGATGACGGGGTCATGGTTCCGTGAGAAGAAGGCGTAGCTCAGGGCGATGGCCTTGCGCTTACAGACGGCGGCCTCGAGAGCGCCGCCTAGTGTGCCTGAGCTCAGGGCGAAGACGGCTGTCGTGTTGCGGCCGTAGTTAGGTCCGCTGACGACGAGGTCGATGGGGCCGCGTTCCTGGAAGAAGTGGTGCAGACCGATCTGCACGCACGAGGCCGGGGTGCCGTCGACGAGGATCCACTCATCGTCGGCGCCGGTGGCCGAGGGCCGCGTCGAGGTCGTACCCTCGGTACCGAAGAGGCCCTCCGTGGATGGGCGATAGTAGAGCGGCTTCACAGTCTGGCCGATCATGTGCGCCTTGCCGATCCAGGATCGTTGGGTGTGCGGCAGACAGACGGAGACGACGTGGCCGGCCTGCTGGAGTTGGTGGACGAGGGAGTGCACGTAAGGGGAGGAGTGAGGCGACGGGGGGCCGTCATCGTTGGTGAGGAGGATGTGCATGTTGGGCGGTTGTTTGTGGTGTTGCTGTTGGTGGGTGACTTGAATCGACGAGGGTGACGAGAGAGAAAAGAAGCCCAAAGTCGAAGATTTCGGGGTTGAGCAATGCCCCGCGGCAAGAGACGGACGGATTGGTCTTGGCAAAGATGGTCACGGTCACAATGACCACTAGACGTCGAGATGACAAACCCGAATGGCAACGCTGTCTGTCGAGGCCGCCAAGTGCCAGCTAGCAACCCTGTGATTGAGCTAACTGAAGCCCACTGGCGATGAGTCGTGAGTTACCTAAGGGTTTGAGTAACGGAACTTGACGAAGCAGAGGACTCGGAGTGCAAAGTGGGATGGAGGGGTTGCAATAGTGGGGCAAATTGACGTTTTTTGTTGGACACAGGGATTCCCGGTGCCCGCTCTCGGAGTTCGAAATGGCGGGCAACGTCGGACCTTCCTACAGCACCGACAACTACCTCCCTTCCTAGGCGAGGTAGGTACCTAGGTATGGCCAGGTTGATCTTGGCTTAAGTAGGTGGTACGGATACATGAGCCATTTCAGACCCATGCTGCTGGGAAAATGAGGGGAAAGATCCCTTCCAAGTCATTTCGCAACTCCTGCGAAACACCGATTGAGGACTGGAATGTGGTGGTGTTTACAAATAGTTCTTTGTACCTGTCCTAGACTGTAGACCCCAAAGAGAAGAGCTGCACACGGCGCACTTACTACACGTCAAGCCAGCCTTTGACCAACGCCAATGCTTGGTCCCAGTCTGCGCGCTTCATAAGCGATTTCCCCCGTTATCCATGGAGATAAACAAGTCTACCGTGGTACAAGTTGGGGTTTCAGCTGGAGACATCTTAAGTACCCCCCCAGCTACCATCGTGTCCCCTGCGCATGAAAATAAACTAACCATTACACAAAAGCCTATCAAAAGAATTGACTTTCCTCCTCCCGTAGCCCATGCTTGAAGAACTAATGATCCGGACCCCAATTGCCTGGATATCTAAAGAACGATGCTCATAACCAACTCAATCCACAGCATCAGCCACGAGTACGTTTCGAGGCAGGAGCTGGCAGGTCATCACCTCCGGCGCGTTTGGGGGCTGAACTCTCATGACGGCTCTTGACCCGTGGCCAGCCATCGAACGGACTCTGTCGGCCCCTGCGCTTGATCGGGGTCGCCTCCTCCGACTTCAGACCAGATCGGGTGGTGCGCCTGGTGTCGGGGGGTGTGGCAACTGTCCGGCCGAACTTGGGTGCTTGCGGGGTCGACGGGCATTCATCCTGGTGCTCTGTCGGGGTCTCTGGAGTTTCCTCTTCATCATCTTCCTCCTCAAGGTGATGATCTTCGATGTCGGTGACGGCCTCCTCTTCCTCAAGGGTGGAGCTGATAGCAGACGTCTTGGGTGCAACGGGAAACAGCAAGCGGGGCTTGATGGAAGAGCGCGTGAGGGGCCTGCGGATGCGAGATTCGCTCGAGCTGCTCTCGGCGTCGTCCTCCTCCCCTTCGTCCTCGGGCTCAGCGAACTTGCGGAAAATCTTCTTTCCTCGGCTGCGGCCATGTTAGCAACGTTCCTCCATTATATACACCCAGCGATTAGCTTACAAGACGTAGACCATGCCGTCCTCACGCTGGAGCGCTTTGTCTACAGCTTGGGGGGCTTCGCCGGGAACCGCGACCCTGCGCTTGCTGCGGCGGCGAGGGGACTCGCGATCGACGGCGGCGCTATCGCCGTAGAATGGATTGTCGACGCTCTCGTCAGCCTCGGGGATGCGGTCTTGCGAGTCGGTAAAAATCTCGATCTGCTGTTCGACTTCCGTGGCTGTGACGCTCTCCATCGAACTACCGGAATACTTCTTCGGGGTTCGCTTCCTCTTCGGGGTAGACAGTCCCTCCTCCTCGGCCGGGAACAGATTGCGCGCCACCGACTTGATCAGGGCGCTCTGCTTCTCCGAGGGCGCCTTCTTAGGCGTCTTAGCCGGCGTGGGCAGCATACCGGATCGGCGGGTGACGGAAGTGTTGTGGAGTTGATGGCTCGTTCCGTCAGTTCCAAGCGACGAAGCGGCGTGAGAAGGGTTGGCGGCGGACATAAATCCAGAAGTTCTTTGGACGGAATCTTGAGCGGGTTGGCGCTTTTTCTGGGGGGTAGAGGCCGGCGACATGATGGCGGCGGCGACGGAAGGTGCGATGGGTTTGCGGGTTGATCGTGGAGGAGTGCGGTGTGACGGCGGTTGGGGGGAGGGAGTTCGGTTGGCAGCTCGACGAGACGAAATACGCGCCGACTTGCGAGGAGAGTAGGGTTCCCAGTTGTCGCTCCAGCCGTGCTTGGGTGTGGGTGGAGTTCGGATGGTAGGGGGAGGTGAAGGTGTTGATACTGCGAAGGCGGTCGCCATTGTATCGGAAAGGGTAGGCAGGCAGCCCGGGTGGTATGGTATTCGATGTGTCGTTACTTCCTATTCAGTTTCCTTTTGATGCTCCAATTTGTGCATGCAATTCTGCTCGAGGTGGCAAGTGCGTGCCTTTGTTTTGACGCTGAGAGTGGATGGGTGATACGGATGAGGTGAGGCGATTGAGGATAAGGTGAGGTGGAAGACTTGGGATGAACTCAGGCAGTCAAAGTTCAAAGAGAGGGCCAGACCTGAATGTTTCGGACAACACTAGGCAGGCGCAATGTAATAAAAAATGTGGGAGTTTATGATGCCTCTGGTTGCTCTGGCTACAAGTGTTGTAAGTGACAAGTGGATGTGTGGAATGGATTGATGTTCGCGATCATGGGGTGCGGCAGTTGGGGGTGCAAAAGGCAATGGGCGCAAAACGTGGGAGGAGGCTGGAGGCTGGGAAATGCAGAGGCTGGGGGGATTCTGGGTGAAATGAGGAGAGTGACCTGATGGTGAGGTGGAGCCTAATTCTTTGCAGCGCACCAGCCCCAGCCCCCGTTTTGTACCTGCACCTTCCTTCCTTCCACTGCCGCTCAATCGCTCTCAAGCCTCAATTTTCCATTCAGATTAAGCGAGCCCCACTACCCTATCAGCGGAGGAGGCAGAGGGACGAGAGACGCGTCGACTACTCGGATTGTGAGCAGTCGCGTATTTTCGCGTAACAGCAACAGCCGATTGATTGAGTGTTGCCCAAACGCTTTTCAGCGCTGTCGGCTGCAGGGGTCAGTCTTCTGCTGCTGCTGCCCCTCACAGAAGGCGTATCGCATCCCACATTTCCCGTCCAAACGGCGCCGGGATCTGAAAGTCTCAATCCATCAACAAATAACGTCACACCCGTCCCCCCTCCCGCGTTGCGCCTACGACTTAAAGATACCCATCCACTGGAAAGAGCGCGCGCCCCCAAAGAAACTACGTTTTCTTCAGTACACACTTAGATCAATAATAGCCAACAAGAAGAAATACCCGAGTCCGCAGCAGCAGCAGCAGCTAGAACCCCTACTATGGCTGACTACACCGACGATTCCCTCACCGAGGACGTCTGGGCGTCACCCCAACCCGAGGGCGAAAGCGCCCCTTCATCCGATCGGCCCAAGACCCCGAACACACCAAAAACCCCAAAGACACCAAAGACATCTGCAAACCCAAACGTCACTTTCGACAGAGAAGCGGCTTTGCGGAAAGAGCTGGAGGGCGTACGCAACATCAATGCGGCCATCGAGGGCATCATCGCCACCCTAGACAAGGCCAAGGGCAACATGAATGTCTGCTGCCATGTCCCACGCTCCTATGTCATGATTCCAGCTGACCTATCCTTCGCAGACTGTCGGCGGTACCGTATCTAACGCGTCCACCCTCCTCAACACATGGACTCGCATTCTTTCGCAAACCGAACACAACCAGCGACTCATCCTGAATCCCAACTGGCGCGGCGCTAGCAATGACTTGGTGGAAATTGAGGCCGAAGCAGTCCAGAAGCAACAGCTTGCCGAGAGGCGAGCCGCTGAAGAGGAGCGGCGGCGGGAGGCTGCTCGTCGAAAGAGAGAGGAGGAAGAGGAGGAGCGACAAAGACAGGCCGCCGTCGGCAATGCGCCGCGTGGTCGAGTTGTCTCTCGCGGCCGGGCTCGGGGCACCGCTAGCACCACTCGCGGCCACGGCTACACGAGTAGCACATCAAGGATCGGCAGAGGCGCCGCGAGCATTCGTGGTGGGTATCGGGGGCGAGCTAGAGGTACGGAATAAGAGCATGGTACAAGTTGTTTGCGAACAAGCACCGATACCCAACAAATCATCCAGGCGGTCGGCCGCTGACTACCTTGCCTTATTTCTTCTTGAAAAAGTCGCTCATTTTCTTCATGCCCTTGGTGTTGACCTTCTCCAGTGCCTTGACACCGCGGCTCTGAGAGGCCTTTTTCTTCTTCTCCCCCTCCACCTTGCGCTTCTTCTCGGCGCGAGCCTCTTCTTCTTCCTCATCTAGCATGCGCTTCCTAGAGTAGTCGGCCATGGAACGGGATGATGCAGCTTCCGTGCGAAGCTTGGCCAGTTGAGCCAGGTAGTCGTCAAGAGGCGAGAAATCGACGCCCGACGTTTCTTTGTCGGCGAGGAGCTCCTTCAGACTCGATGCCATCCCTGTCGCAAGGTAGCTAGAGCAGATGAAGCCGAAGGCGACCCTGAGCCTTTGGAGACCCATCACTTCGTCGGATGCTTGGATCGCGCTAACCACCGTCTCCTCAACGACCTCATCTTCGACAGACGTAGCCACCGTTGGAGCATTCGAGGTCGACGTGGCTGTGCCGTCTTCTGTCGAAATGGAGGACTGGGATTCCCCGGACTCGTTCTTTGCCGCGTTTCCACTTGATTCATCGGTGACTGTCTCGAGGCCCTGCTTGACGACTGCGTTCACGATGGCTTGTGACTTTTGCACTTGAATGGGCGCCTCCAGGGCTTTCTTGACAAACTTCTCCTCCATCGTAGCGGGGAGGCCGCTGGAGCCCATCGAGCGCGCCTTCGATAGGATCTGGAGAATGAGCTTCTTCTCGCTTAGACGGTACATCTTTTCATCGCCAGCGTCGACGGTGTCGCAAACAGACTCCATTCGTGATTCGAATAGAGCTTGCGTCTTGGGGCATCGGAGGGCTTCGGACATGTGGGAAAATGATGTAGACAGCGCATCGAAGTGGTCGTCGCTGGAAAGGAAGAGACGCTTCGTCTCCGGATTCTTTGTGCTGGTAGAGCCGAAGAGTACAGGTACTAGCAAAAAGAGGGGGTCGACGAGCGTCGCGACGAAGAGATCCGCACCGTTGATGACCTGGGCATCGAGCTGGGACTGTTCCTTGGACGCCGGCTCCTCCAGATGGCCAGCGGCCGTCTCAATAAACCAGCTTCTAGGTGTTGTCTTCGGCGCTGCGATTTTGGTGAACTCGTAGATGCCCGTGTCGGGGCAAAGAAGGTAACGAGTAGGTTTCGAGTAGCGAGGGTTGGGCAAGGAGACTATGCGAGCGTCTTTTGTTACTTTTTGGGGGATGACAAATAGCTTCGGGGCGCTCGATGGCTCCTCAGGCAAGGTGTATTTGGCCGTCGAGGAGGCGATGGTGGACGCTGGTTTTGCTGCCGGCGCAGACTTGGTTGATCTTGTTCTCGCCATGTTTTGCTATGATTGCCGAAGTTGAGCGAATGAGGGAGTGGTATACAATAGGAACAAGATAGAGAGAGAAAACCAATTGACAAAAAACTCCACGGATAGTAGCTTGTGATGGTTGTGAAAAGGTACTTTAGTAGTATATGATAAGTGCTCGGACCCGTCGCAACTCGACCCTGCTGCGCTCAGACTAAACTATGACAGCAGACGCGACGCGACGAGACGAGACTCAATTAGAGAGTGGAACGTGCCCCCAGGGGTTTAGCGCGATCAACCAATGGCAGCGACGAAAACCCCAAGATCGATCCACGTCAAGGCTTATCGCGACGACAGGTTCAGATGCAACAATTCGATAACGATTCGAGGCATTCCTACCGCATTGTTCGTACTTTTGCGTTAGCTTACTTTTCTTACCCCAGGTGGCTAGGCTTGCTGGCCAACACCGACGTCGCTCCTTAAGCCGCCTATTCATATTTCTATCTTGGTTGACAAATTCTCCTTTGTTCTTTGACTGCGATTATTTTTTTTGCCAGCACAGACCCCTCTCATTTGCCATCAATCGAGTCCTGCGCTGCCCCCCGACGAAGCTGACTAGGCCGGCTGGCGGGTCATGGGCCTTGTGGCGTCGGAGCTCTATCAAGTGGCCTTCCCTAGGAAAGGCTGGGAGACGGCTGTTACGCTCTCTACCACGTCATCGTGATCACCTGGCAATATGCCTCCTGGTTAGTTACCCCAAGAGTGAGACTTCTGGTGACCAACATCATAACATCGAAGTAGCCCCACCCAACGAGCCTCAGTGGCCTCCTCGATCCCCTCACGATGTTCTCGCCAGTACACCAGGCGGCCGCGACCGCCTACGACGTCTCGCCAATCGAACATCACCTTCTCCGTCGCCGCTAAGGAGGGGACGTGCAAACTCGACGCTATCAGCGCGGTCCTTGAACCTGCAAGACGAGATGGACGAACACGAGGACGACGATGACGACGAGGAAACGCTTCAGTTGAAGTTGCAGGAGATCCAGGCCAGATTGAGACTGAAAAAGTTGCAGAGCGCAAAGGAGCGAACGGTGGGCGCCGTGTCTCCCCGGCGTAGATCACCGCCACGGCAACAGTCAAGACCGACATCAATAGGCCTAGTGCTCGGCGCAGGTCGAGCGCCTGCGAGACCCGAGTCGCAAGCTGCGGTCGAAGTGCCCGTGTCTCCCATACGGAAGATGCAGCCACCACAGCCACAGGCATCGCCTAGTCGGGTCTTGCTAGGCATTGACAAAGGGCTCAAGGGCAAAGATGTCTCGTTGAAACGAGCACCAAGTGTGTTGCGCAGGAACGCGAACTCCCAAGACGGTCAGCAACAGTTTGGCGGCTACCTCCAAAGGTCAAGGACTCCGGCATTGCAGACCGCGAACGAAATACAACGGCCCTTGAGTTTCAACGAGAGGCTAGCCGCAGCGAGGACACAAGAGGTTGACCGCCAGGACTTGAGAGACAGAGTCCGGCAAGCCAGGTCTGGGGCTTTTGAGATCGGACAGAAAGAGATTGACCAGTTCAAAGAGACGGCAGTCGATCTTCCGGAGCAGCCTGACCCCACGCCGCAGTTCAGCAGAGACGATATCCTGGGTGCTAAAGCCAAACCCGAACACGGACCAAGGAAACTCAACGATATACCTCTCCTTCCGGCACCAGCGCTAAAAGACACCAATGACCCGCAGGGCCTCTACGAGCCTCCACCCGACTGGATGATGGCTGGGAAGAAATCTAAGGTGGCACCCGCAGATGTGCCCGAGTCTGAAGCATCGGCTTTCGAGCCATACTCCAGCTTCCATCTCTCGCAGCGCATTCTTCCGCATCAGGTCTTGACAAGGACCTTGTCCGGAAAGAAGATCTTTAAAATGCCAGAATTACTGCGCAAAGTCAAGGGCCCCGAATTTCAGCTTCCAGATATCGAACAAGACATTGTTGTTTTTGCCATTGTCGCAAAAAAGTCGGAACCCCGCCAACACAAGCCTCGACCAGACCAAAACGGAAAGCAATCGGATAGAGGGAAGTACATGGTCATCACACTCTGTGATCTTAAGTGGGAGCTCGAATTGTTTCTCTTTAATACGGGGTTCACCCGATTCTGGAAACTCACCGAAGGCACGGTATTGGCTATTTTGAACCCAACAATCATGCCACCGCCAGTAGGCCGCGAGGCCACCGGCAAGTTCAGTCTGGTGATCAGCTCTGATGCCGACACCATCATGGAGATCGGAAAGGCTCGCGACTTGGGTTTTTGCAAATCCATCAAGAGGGACGGGGGGTTCTGCAACTCGTGGGTCAACAAAAAGAGAACCGAGTTCTGCGAATTCCATACCAACGAGGCCGTGACCAAACAACGAGCGACGCGCATGGAAGTCAACTCGATGGACTTTGGTGGTATCGGAAAGAGGCATCGATGGAACTCTCACGATGTTCGGAAACCAGAACCGGAACAAAAGCAGGGCAAATATGACCGGGAAACACACAGTCATTGGTTTGCCACGAAATCGATGAGTTCTGCGCAACTCATTGACGGAGCCCAATCGCTTGCTGACCGGAGAGAAAAGGAAGAAGGGCTAAAAAGGCGGATGCTTGCCCAGGAGCGCGAGAGGGGGATCATGCAGCGCCTCAGCAAAATAGGCGCCGGCGCCGGGAAGGAATATATGACGCAGTCGGAACGCACCCGCAACGCCGCGTCTGCGTCTGCCCTCTCTTCATCTGCTCCGTCGGCCAGCGTGGCCGAGGAGCGACAGCGTGTCGACGCGAGGAATATGGGTCTGATGGCCCCCAAGAGTAAGGAACTGGCGATTCATCTGAGCCCGATCAAACGCAAGAGGCCCCAGAGCGCGCAATCCAGCTCCTCGGTCGGGGCCTCTTCTTCGTCGGCCGCGACAGGTGCGAAAGGTGGTTTCGGCTGGGGCGGCAACCTCAAGGATAAGCTGGCCAAGATGAAGGACGGCGACAAGTTGAGCAATGACAAGCCGCCGGTGCGGAAGAAGACGAGGTTTGTGACAGAGAAGGGGATCCGCGAGGCCGGGAGGGAGAGTCTGGGAATGGACCTGCCGCAGCAGTCGGTTTCTTTTGAAGATGACGACGATGACGATTTGATTATTGTGTGAAAGATCAACAGCAGCAGCAGCAGCAGCATTTTTTATTTCGGTCTTGGGGTCATAATGGACGGGGAAATCGGTTGGAAAAGCAGCACCGGATGGGTTGTTTGGGCGGTAGGTGTCTTGGGCTTCTCCTTTTACTTCCTCTTCTTATCTCATGTTCATCTTGCAGAGTAATGACTCGTGGCGGAGTCCGCTTGAAGCGGCTATCCTTACGGACTCATCACGGATTCCTAAAGACGGGCTAAAGAAAAAAAGGTTTAGAGGTCTACCACACGACACGCAGCCACGCGGTTGGCGAACTTCTTTGGCAGGAAGAAAGGCCATTGATTTGAGACATCACGAGGTCGTATGCTTTGGAGGCTCAACCTAAGGGATGGGAACGCAAATGTTTCTCTTCCTTGCCGAGTGTGATTGCTCTCAGGCTAAGTATCTCGTTGTTTCTAGACGATGGCTCGCGTGCAAGTAATCTCCCTGGCCACAAATCTCACGATCACGTCCCAACCACGTAGCTCGACGGTTTCACATCACTATTCCTACTCCAGTCAGACAGACTCCTTACCCCCAAAACCGACACCAACTCCAACATCCTGCCCTGGTTAAGGAAGCCGTAGCCGATCCAGCCCCTGCTGTACGTCTCGCCGTAGAGTCTGGCAGACTGCATGTAGATGTTCTTGTACGCAGCATCGAACCCGACACCCCTCATCATAACCGTCTTCCCGTCGCAGGGCTCCTGACGCGAAACTCTCCAAAGAAGGGAGGCGACACGAAGTATGATTCCTGCCCTGCCACGGGGAACACGTCTGTCAACAAAACCGTGACGAAAGCGCCGATGGCGCCCGAGTTGTCATTCTCGGCAGCCCGCCGCCGTGTGGCGTTGAAGACGAAGGGATACACGTGTGATTCTGCTTCGCCGAGAGTCCCGGACGGCCGGCGTAGCGGTAGAGGGAGCTGGTGAGGAAGACGGGCTTGTTGGAATTGTTAGCCAGTGCCGGAGTGTGGAAGTATTCGAGGCGGGAGACAAAAGTTGCCGCCGCCCACCCAGCCGATCAGGGTTGCAGTCAAGTGCAGGACGTCGCTGAGAGGCCGTATGTCGTTGCTAAATGGAATTGTACTGCGGCGCGGTTTACGTTTGATGCTGCCGGATGCTCGCCACAATTTTCTTGCTCGGGCTTGATGCCAGCGAGCAGAAGCCGGCAAGGTTCGAGCGGGCTATCGGGCTTGAAGGCCCCACGTTCCGTTCATGTACTTTTGTAGGAAACCCCCAGAGACTTCTGATACGGTTTCCACAGAGTTTGCCAGGCGCCATGTACTTGTCGTGAAGCCCCCAAGCCAGCGTCGCGGGACAATAGTCATTGTGTGAACACTGCAAGAGTCCTTGACAAAGCGCCCGCTTACTCCCCCCCTCCTGTTCATGTCTAATAAGCATAGTGACAGTAGGGAAACTCAGAAAGGTTCATATGCAAGTAAACCTTTGTCGTAGACCCCGCGCGTCTGCTTTGAGCGGCAAAGTGGTATCAGGTTATGTATGTTGGATCTCGTGGCAGCCCGAGATTGCCAAGTCATCGAAAGCGTGCAAAACTAGCTACCAAGCGGACATCATGATGTAGCGTGTTGGTGTTCCAGCTTGCAGCTTGCACATCTTGAACCGGATCTCCGTCTACGCACGCATGCACGCACGCACTGCGGCGGATTTGAGCGAATGTCCGACTTTGGGGTTCATCGATGGGTGTTGTGATTCCATCCTTCTGGTCCATCTCAACCGAACGCTGCGAACCCAAGCCTCTTGTAAGTACTTCTACGAAGCTGCCGACATTGTCGCTTGACTAAATATTTTGGACCAGGATACAGTAGCCGATCAACCTGAACCCCCTCTTAGCTCGTCCCCGTTACAGGGGGTAGCTCTTATCCCCCTCCATCTACCTAGGTACCTACCTACCTAGAAACTTTGGAGTACCTAAGTAAGGTACCTAAGGCAATATAAGGTAGGTAGGCACCTTTCTCAAACTAAGTATCTCGGGACTCGCTATCATTCACTCTACAATCTCCCGCCCTCATCTGAACTTCATCTACTTCTCTCAAACCAGACAAACTCAATGAGAGTGGTGCAGGATCCTCGAAGGGGCCCCTTGGAGGTTGTCCGCCCGAAACACTCAATGCCCCAGCTTGGCCCCCGGAAAATCGCCCCGTCAATATGCGATTTCATCAGCTTTTTCATATTCGTACCCGTTCTCTTTGACCCTATCTTAAACTTGTTTTTACTTCAGTCCCATTTCCACCGAGGTTTCCAGTTTTCTGCCAGTTTGAACCCAGAGACTCACAACCCTGAATTCACTGCTTGCCGCCTCCACCATGTTGAACATATATCAGCTGAACCTCGCCGGCTTGCTCCTTGCCTGTGGCGCCCTCTTTGCCTCGGGAAGACAGGAAAAGCAAAAACTCGCTAGGAAAGATGTAAAGAAGGACGCGAAGCAGAAGCAGAAGCAGAAGCGGCAAGGTTCTCAATGGGCATTCTACGTCGTCTACGCCCTCGTCATGGGCTCGGACTGGCTGCAGGTAGCATTACTCACTCCCCAGCAAGCAGTATCGCAAAGCTCACACTGACATCGCCTTCAGGGCCCGTTCCTCTACTCGTTATACACGAACGAACACCAAATTTCGTCAGAACTTGTCCCGACTCTCTTCACCACCGGCTTCGTCTCGGGCGCTGTGGCCGGTTACTTTATCGGCTCCCTCGCAGATCGCCACGGCCGCAAGGTCAGCTGCCTCTTCTTCTGCGCCGTCTACGCCCTCTCCTGTATCCTCACCACCATTCCCAGCGTGACACTGCTCTTCCTAGGCCGCGTCCTGGGTGGCTTGGGCACGAGCCTGCTCTTCAGTGTCTTCGAGAGCTGGATGGTGACGGACTTCCACGCCCGCCGGCTGGGAGATCAGGGGTTGGACCTATCGCGTACGTTTGGATTGATGAGCACCGTCAACAGTGTCGTGGCCATTGTGAGCGGCGTAGGAAGCGAGTGGCTCGTCTCCGCGACGGGGACGCGCAAGGCGCCCTTTCTGGCCAGTGTGGTCTTGTTGATCGTTGCTTCCAGCGTCATCGCCAGTCAGTGGGTAAGATGCACCGTCTCTTTGCCTCCTTCATGACACAGCTGACTGAGAGTGAAGGATGAAAACTACGGCTCGACAGGCCAAGCGTCGCCTTCGAAAGCTTCAAGGAGAAAAACAGTCAGCCTCTGGTCCACCATGACCGACAAACGCGTTCTCGCAATCGGCCTCGCCTCGACAATGTTTGAGGGCTCCATGTACCTCTTCGTGGTGCTCTGGTCCCCGGTTCTCGTATCCGCCTCCTCCTCCCCTGAGACCCTCCCTTACGGCATCATCTTCGCCTCATTCATGGCCTCGACCCTCCTCGCTTCTCTCTTGTATCCGCGTCTCCTCGCCCTCGTCTCCACGCCCTCTCGCTTGCTGCTCTCGGTCCTTCTCGCCGCCAACATCGTCTTCTTTGCTCTTGGTACTGGTGCCCCGCGCGCGGAGCAAATCACCTTCTGGCTTTTCTGCCTCTTCGAGGCCTGCGTTGGTCTGTACTTTCCGTCGATGGGCTATCTCAAGGGAAAGGTTGTAGACGACGGCGTCAGGGCGCAGGTGTACGGCGTGCTGAGGATCCCGCTCAATGTCTTCGTGGTGGTGAGCCTGATGTTCAGCAGCGACGGGCAGGCGGCCAAGGTGTTTCTCGTTTGCGGCATGTTGCTGCAGGCGAGCTGTGGCGCGCTATGGCTCATGGGCGGGCAGGATGCGTAGATGTTTTCTGTGGACGTAGCCAAAACAAGAGAGAACGAGAGCGCGAGAGATAACCGAAGAAGCGGGCGTGGCATATGCCATGTTCACAAGTTTGCAAAGGAAATAAGCCAAGCTCCATATTCCCGGAACCGTTGCGGCAGGACACTGATCGTCAGTCCATCATTTGACTGTACGCCGTCCTCACCGACTGACGTCGACTTAAGCGCCCGTGAGACACTGCCACGGAACAGGTCCCTCATGCCGTCTAGGCACCACGTCTCTCGCTCGCCCTGGTATCGGGTCTCATCGTGCCACGTTTTGGTGGTCTGGTGTTTCCGGCGTTGGTACCTTTTCATCACCACAACATCCACTTGTTCGACGTTGCGCAGTGTGTAATTATACATGGTGTTTTCTGAAGCCGACTACGATGTACGCCGGAGACGCTCCGCGGGCGCAAAGAATACCAATGTCAACCGATGAATCAGACGGTCACAAAAGCACAAGAATACCGCTAGAAGTGTCTCACTCTCAAACTTGGAAGGGCCATTACTGTACGGATACACCTTGGAATGACCACCAACGCCCTGCGCCTCACTTTTTCGCGATGCTGGCCGCCTGGCCTTGGAACGAGTCAGATGAAACGAAGGGTATCCTGTCATAGCCGTATCGCTTCAGGAAACCACAGCTTGCCAAACGATCCGTACATACATAACATATATAGCCGCCGCCACTGACGGTTTCACAACACGGCTATCTAGTTGCTGATTGTCAAGGGTCGCGCTTTCGCGGCGCGACATTGTGCTGCACCGATCGTCGGCAGTTCGTTAAGCGAATCGGGCGCCACGAAGGTTACGTCCTCCAACTCGATCTTCAAGCTCGGCACGCGGTCCAACGGCGTCGTTGTTCCGTCAAGCTGGGCGAAATCTCCATCAGCACACGCTTTCTATCTCCCAAAAGAAGATTGATCGCATATCGAAAGGAATTGCGGGTGCAACGGTCGGACTCACGTTGTTGATCACAACCTCCAACCCGTACTCGACGTCGCCCAGTACACTCTTCGACGAGAGCCCACGGAGGCCCGCCACCTCGACCCCCCTGCTCAGTGGGATCTCATCGTAGCTCTTCCCCTTCTTGGGCATGTCCAGCAGCGTAAAGGACCCGGCCAGCTTGCCCTTCAGATACAGCTGCACCTGGCACGGCAACTCCAGCTCGCCCCTCTCCACCTCGACCTTGGCGAAGTACTCCCTCTTCGTCACTCCCTTCCGCCTCCTCAGCCCCTGAAGCGAGAGTCTTCGCTTTCTCTGCTGCTCCGACGGACCGTACAGGAGGTTCACCGTCCTGCTGACGGCCATCTTGGTCTCTCCCGGCGCCTGGTCCCAGAACCGCATAGGCGCGTACGTGTACCCCCAGTCGCGGACGTGCGTCACCGACTCACTTGTGAGCGGGCTGCCTCCCGAGCCCATGAATGGCCAGATGGGATACTGCGGCGTCACCGTTGTGCCCGCCGGCGTGGCGAACATTTCATTGGAGGTGTACGAGAAGTGCATGTTGGCATTTTCGAAGTGAAGGGCCTGCCAGAAGGCGATGAGACGGTCGACGTTGGCATGATGGAGCCAGCTTTGATGAGAGTTAGCAGCAATGCCTTGGGCTAAAGCGATGCGGTTGTCACCTACAACAACGGTTCAAAGGCAGAAGTTGAAAGAGTGAGGAGATCCTGGCCACATGCTGCTGCGACGTGGACTTCCCCATGGGGCCCTTCGAAGTTGGCCCCTTGGCTCTGAGCCGAAACCATCTCACGGAACGTGGTGGCCTTGACGAAGACGTTGTACTGGAACTAGTTAACGAGAAACGTCTCATCACACGACCAACAGAACGAAACTCTACATCCCGGCGAATCGCAAGAGTCGCGAAACTCACCGTCTTCTCCTTCAGGTTGAAACTCGCGAGCTTCTCGTTGGCCGTCTCCGGATAAGTCTCGCCGTCGTTGGCGCAACGCCTCGTGGAGTTCGTCCCATCGAATCGACCAAAATAGCCGTCGAGAGCGGACTGGGGATATTTGAACCGGTAGAGCGGGTTCCGGACGGCCGTGGGCTGTACCAAGCCGGCCACAGGCTTGTTGACGATCACCGTCGGCATCGCCGTCACAGGCGGGACTTGGTGGTCTTCGGCCCAGTCCCAATACGCGATGCGCAAACTCTCTGCGGCTTCTAAGTACTTCCTCTTGTGAGGCTCTGGGTAGGATATTGCAATTCGCTTGGCCTGGCGTACGAGAACTTGCTGCGAGCAAGTCAAGTCATGGTCAACGCGAAGCTGGGTTTGTGAAACGGTAGTACGAACCTCGTATAGCGAGAGATAGCCGCGATGCCAGGTGCCAAACAACCCTTGCTAGGGATATCTTAGTCAAAATCCAGATGATGCGTGGCATCCGACGACTTTGGATGGCGTACGTTGTGAGGACAGTATCCTGCGTTTGCTCCCGTCTGCGGTCCGCCACCGGACCAGGCCATGTATGGCTGGCCGTGGATTCCTGAAAGCCTCAGCAAAGTGAACAAGAACACTTTAGGCGCCTTTTCGAATACGAACCCGCTATCTGGAAGTAAGACGTCGGATCCGTCTCGTTTGCATCTTGCATGGCAGTAAGAGCTGCGATGTAGAGATCCCTATGGGATCGTGAGCGACAGCAACCCTCGTCCGAGGGGCGGGTAGTACCATTGTGGCCCTCTTTCGTCGAAGATGCTGTTGATGTTCCTCCTGATGGGCATCTCGCCGGTTCTCGTGTTGACCCCGGACCTAACCCCGGCGACAGGGATATCTTGCGCGGCGGCAGACCATTGAACAGTCCACAAGACACCAAAGACTAGTATGAACTGAAGAGTAGTCATCGTGTAGTCCAGTTAAAGGTCCGAAGGCCCAGATTCAAAGTCATGAGAGTCCAAAAATACGCGAGAGAATCAGGGCCACTCTCTCTTTGTTAAAAAAAACCAAACCGACATCGGATTCGACTTTATATGTTTTCTCTCTGAAGCGTTTAAGCTCTCCACCCCCCTTCCCCCCCCCCCCCCCCCCCCC